>JANAVB010039212.1:11005213-11108047 GCA_029216955.1 Iris pallida
ACGATGCACCCGCAGGCCACTGGATCGAGTAGCTTACCCGAGAGATCTGACCAGGCTGAGGAGGAGTTTCACGAGACTGCCCCCAGTGATTCCACTATCCCAGAGGCCCTGGCTGTTGCACAGGAAGGTCTACTACCTCCACCCCAGAGGGTTTCGGTCGTCGTTCCAGAGATGCTACCGCCACCACCTCCGACACCGACGAATACACACCATATGTTCCTTCTCCTTCAGCAGGTGATGGAGACACAGCGGGCCCAGGCAGAGGCATCGTAGCGCCAGTCGGAGGCGTCACACCGTCAGATTGTGATGCTGAGGCAGAGCATGGAGAACTCACATCAACTTGCACTGGCAGCCATGGAGAGAGTGGCACCAGGTACGGTGTAGGGCCCTACTGGCCAGCAGCCGTACCAGCAGCAGTCCAGGCCTGGGACAGTATTAGACTTTAGGAAGATAAGCTCCAAGGACTTCACGGGCACGGAGGGCATCCTTTATGCAGACGATTGTCTAGAGGATATGCAACGGAGCATGGAGCTGGCAGAGCTTCCTAGAGGACTTTGGGTTTTGGCCGCAGCCAGTCGATTCTTCGACATCGTGCTGACATGGTATCGTACGAATCGTCGTGCGTCGGTGAGAGGGCTGACATAGGAGAACTTTCAGAGGCTCTTCAAGGAGAAGTTCTTCCCGGACGTGGCTCTTACAGCATTGGAGGGCCAATTCGTGGGTCTAGTGCAGGGGAACTCGTCGGTGGACGAGTATGCAGCAGAGTTCTTCCGCCTTAGCAGGTTCGCTCCCGATATGATCCAGGATGAGGGGCAGAAGGCTCGTAAGTTCCGCAGGGGACTTATTCATACAGTTCGCACCCGCACCTCGGGTCGCCGTGATGCGACGTTCGAGCAGATATTGATGGGCACACAGATTACAGAGGAGGACTTCGGCCTCAAGCCGAAGAGGAGCGGAGATACTATAGGGGCGAGTTCCAGTACAGGACCGGCGAAGCACCCCCATATTCAGCATCAGCAGAGGCCGTTTCAGCAGCAGCCTCTGTTACAGATTCAGCAGACACCGGCGCGTGCCCAGCAGCATCAGGGTCAGGGCCAGAGGCAGACCCAGCAGTGTGCTTTCTGCAAAAAGACGGGGCACAGCATAGACGTATGTCGGAGGAGGTTAGGCGCTTGCCTATTCTGCGAAGGAACTGACCACCAGCTGAAGGGCTGCCCTGTTCGGGAAGCCAAGGGAGGCCAGGACAGGGTGCAGCCGGCTAGAGGACCAGCAGTTCAGCAGAGAGGTCCTCCACTTCAGACCCAGCAGCAGCGCTTTGTGCAGCACCAGAAGGGAGCACCCGCGGGCAGGGTGTTCGCCTTGGCAGTAGAGGAGGAGGTAGAGCCCGTGGGAGATATTGTAGCAGGTCATGTTCTCCTTGATTCTTTGTCTGCTTTTGCCTTATTTGATTCTGGGGCCACTCATAGTTTTGTGTCTGTTTCTTTTGCTCCGAGGCACAATATTATTGCTGAATATATGCTTAGGACTTGCAAGATTATTACCGAGGGAGGTATTATCCTGGTTAATAATATTTGCATGGGGCGGAGAGTCACCCTGAGAGGCCGGGACTTGAGTGTGTGTCTGCTCGTAATGCCCCTACTGAGGTACAATATGGTACTCGGTATGGATTGGTTGAGCATGCACCATGCTAGCAATGATTGTAGAGGAGGCAGAGTTCTTTTTAGGCCGCCGGGAGAGCCAGAGATCGAGTTTGCTTGAGGAGCAGCGGAGCCGGAGGCTGGATTCTGTGGAGCTTTGTTGGCGGGGCAGGATTTGCCACATCCGTTGATAGCTGAGTTATCAGATGACTTTCTCAAGGAGTTGTCGGGGATGCCGCCAGACAGGGACATTGAGTTCCCTATAGACTTGGTGCCGGGCGTCGAGCCCATTTCATAGCATGTCTATAGGGTCAATAATAGCGAGTTAATAGAGCTGAAGAAGCAAGTCGACGAGCTGCAGGACAAAGGGCTTATTAGATCCAGTTCTTCGTCCTGGAGAGCGCCAGTCCTGTTTGTGCTGAAGAAGGACGGTACGGCCCGCATGTAAATTAATTACCGGGTGCTCAACAACCTCACTATCAAGAATAGGTACCCTTTGCCGAGGATCGACGACTTGTTCGATCAGCTGAGTGGGGCAAAGGTATTTTCGAAGATAGACTTGAGGTCAGGGTATCACCAGCTGAAGGTGAGGCGGGATGACATTCCCAAGACGGCATTTCGGACTCGGTACGGCCAGTACGAGTTTACAGTGATACCATTTGGGTTTACCAATACTCCCACGGTGTTCATGAACTTGATGAACAAGGTATTCCATCAGTACCTTGACAAGTTTATGGTGGTCTTCATAGACGATATCTTGATCTATTTGAAGATGCAGGAGGAGCATGAGGAGCACTTGAGAGTTGTGTTAGAGACTTTGAGGAGGGAGCAACTCTACGGAAAGCTTTCGAAGTGTGAGTTCTTCTTGGACCAGGTCGAGTTCTTAGGTCATGTTGTGACCGAGCACGGGATCTCAGTGGACCAGAGGAAGATTTCAGCAATGGAGTCTTGGTCTACGCCCAGTTTAGTTGTCGAGTTTCGGAGCTTTCTGGGTTTGGCTGGCTATTACCTGAAGTTCGTCCAGGACTTCTCGCAGATTGTAGAGCGGATGACTAGACTCACCAGGAAGGACGTGGAGTTCGTCTGGACTGTTGAGTGTCAGGCTGCATTTGATGAGCTGAAGAGGAGGTTGACTTCAGCTCCGATCTTGACTTTGCCATCTGGGTTAGGTGGAATCTCGATCTACAGAGATGCTTCGGGGAAGGGCTTGGGTTGTGTTCTTCAGCAGCACGGGAAGGTTATTGCCTATGCATCCAGACAGTTACGTCCTCATGAGAAGAACTATCCTAATCATGATCTGGAGTTGGCCGCAGTTATTTTTGCATTGAAGTTATAGAAGCATTACCTGTACGAAGAGCGAGTTGAGATCTTCACAGATCATAAGAGCTTAAAGTACGTGTTCACTCAGAAGGAGCTGAACATGCGGCAGAGGCGGTGGTTAGAGCTGATGAAGGACTTCGACATGTCACTGCAGTACCATCCGAGAAAAGCCAACGTAGTTGCGGATGCCTTTAGCAAGTATCCAGTAGCTGTGTTCTTGACGACAGATCGTCATCTGTTGGCCGACCTGGATAGTTTGGGTATTGAGGTCATCATTCCGGGCGTGGAGATCCAGATATAGGGTTTGCAGATTCAGTCTTAGCTGATGGATAGAGTTAGGTCAGCGCAGTATGATGATGTTGCCCTGAGGAGCATCAGGGAGCAGGTGCGGACGGGCTTGCTCGACGATTTCTCTTTAGCCGAAGATGGGTCGTTGCGGCACGGTACTAGACTATGTGTTCTGCATGGAGAGCTACATGAGGAGGTTGTTCCGGAGACGCATCGCTCTCAGTATTCTATGCATCCTGGAGCCAATAAGATGTATAGGGACCTGAGAGAGCACGTGTGGTGGTATGGCATGAAGCATGAGGTAGCTCAGTTTGTGTCTCGTTGCCTTGTGTGTCAGCAGATGAAGGCCGAGAGACAGAGACCAGGTGGATTGCTTCAGCCGCTACCCATTCCCGGGTGAAAGTGGGAGCACATCACCATGGACTTTGTATCTGGACTTCCACGATCGCTAGGAGGGAAAGACGCGGTTTGGGTCATCATTGATAGATTGACCAAATCGGTCCACTTTTTGCCTTTCATAGTGGGTTTGTCTACGGAGAGGCTGGCTGAGCTGTATGTTCGTCAGATCGAGAGATTGCACGGAGTTCCGGTGAGCATAGTTTCAGACCGGGATAGCCGATTCACTTTCCACTTCGGGAGGAGTTTACAGGCTAGCTTGGGCACCTCGCTCAAGTTTAGTACTGCTTATCATCCTCAGACAGACGGGCAGTCAGAGAGGACCATCTAGACTTTGGAGGATATGCTTCGCACATGTGTGCTTGATCTCGGGGGTTCTTGGGAGGACCATCTTCACCTGATAGAGTTTTCTTACAACAACAGCTACCAGGCCAGTATAGAGATGTCGACATATGAGGCTCTATATGGATGGAGATGCCGTACTCCTTTGTCTTAGGACGATGTCAGTGAGAGGGCGCTTCTTTGGCCGAAGATGGTTGTGGATGCAGCCGAGAAGGTCAGATTGATTAGAGACAGACTTCGGGTGGCTCAGGATAGGCAGCGGCATTGGGCCGATAGTCACCATAGACCGTTAGAGTTTGACGTTAGTTTTAGTTTTCTGTCGTGCTGTTTGTGATTGTTTGTTCAGTTATGTGCTAAGTTTTTGTCTTATGTCTAGGCTGGTGACATGGTATTTCTGCGAATATCTTCGACACGTGGCACGATTCGCTTTGGCAGAGGTGGGAAGCTTAGTCCGCACTACATCGGACCTTTCACCATCATAGAGAGGATCGGTGCAGTAGCCTACCGACTGGACTTGCCGACTAGGCTTGAGGGAGTGCACAACGTGTTCCATTTATCTCAGCTGAGGCGGTACATGGCAGATCCTAGCCATGTATTGGACCATTCAGCGATACAGGTGGGACCTACTCTCAGCTATCCAGAACAACCGGTGGAGATTCTGGATTGCAGGGAGAAGGTGCTCCGGAACCGGGTCATACCCTTTGTTCGTGTTGCATGGAGACATCACTCTCCTGGTGAGTCAACCATGGAGAGGGAGGACGGTATGCGGGAGCATTTTCCTTATCTTTTCGAGCCCTGAGGTATAAGTCCATTTCTTTATACTTTCTGCTGGTGATTCCTGTGTTGTTGTCTTCAATTTCGAGGACGAAATTTTATAAGGTGGATAGACTTATCACCCTCACTTTTCTAAGACAGGGATAAAATGGTAATTTTCTATTATTAAATATTTTGGGATTTTTTTATTTCATGAATGTTAATATTTAATGATTATAGGAGTCGGGTTCGAATTTTATCTCATTCCGACTTATTTCTAGATTTCGGGGAATTTCGACTTAAGTTGTGCTTAACACATTAATTAGCCATGGCCCACCAAACTCATCATTTAGGTCTAGGAGTTTGGTCTAATCCCACATGCGTGATTAGGCCTAATTATAATTTTTATTTGGTCTTTTCAAACCCCCAAACCCTAATACCATTTACCCTTCATAAAGTAAAGGAGAGGGGCAAACTTGTAATTATGAAAGGGGACAAATATCCCCTTATATGGCAGCCACCTCTCTCCCCCTTTTCATCCATTCACACTTCAATATTTCTCCATCTTCTTCTCCAAGTGTTCTTCAAAGAAAGAAGAGCAAATCTCTTGGAATCATCTACAAATCAAGGTTTCCTTTCCAATATTTTTCCATCAATCTCTCCCTCTACCTCAAGTGGTGCTTCTACAAACTTTTGGGAGCAAGAGGAGAAGAGGTGTGTCCTAAACAATTCACTTTGTGTCAGAGCCGTGTCGAAGGATTTTGTATTGGGATCCATCTTCCAATAGGTACAAACTATCCTCTATTTTCTATTTTCTCATCATGTAGAATAGTTTGACCAAGTTGGATTGATCTCCATGGTTGTGTCCCTATTTTTGTCAAGTTTGAGTCCATTTGATGTGTCCTAGGAAGAGTTTTGATTTGTGCTTGTGTCCTAGTATTTTCCTCCAAGTTGGACACCCCAAGAATATTTAGTTTTGCCTCTAAGTGGTTTAGACACTTTAATTTCATATTTGTGTTAGTGTTGTGGAGTGTAATATTCATATTTAGTGTTTATATATATATATATATGTGTGTGTGTGTGTGTGTGTGTGTGTGTGTGTGTGTGTGTGTGTGTGTATGTGTGTGTATATATGTGAGAGAATGTCCATATATATATGTGTGTGTGTGTGTTCCTATATATATATGTGTGTGTGTGTGTGTGTCTCTATATATATATATTAGTATGTGTGTGTATTTATATATAGAGAGGGGAATGGATGAGAGAATATATATATGAGTGTTTATATATATTTAGAGAGGATTTATAGAGAGAATTAGAGGAGAGAATGGAGGAGAATAGAAGGGAATTAGAGAGGAGAATAGAGGAGAGAAGAGGGGAAGAAGAGGAAGGCATAGCAGCAGCAGCTAGGGGGGCCAAGGGGTTGTCGCCCCCCAACACAGCAGCAGCAAGCAGCAGGAACAACAACAGTAGCAGCAACAAAGGCATATTTACCTCCCCATTTGACCCCCCATTTGATCCCCCGTAGACCTACATACGTATACCTATATATATATACATATATATACCCATATATATAGCAATATATACACCTATATATACCCTCTAACTAACCCCTAAAACTAGTCCTAAGTGGAGTGGAAAAGTGAGATAGAGTGATGAGTCGTTGAGTGAATTAGAATCAAGTGAAGGGGGGATTTTGAGTTAGTAGCGTCGGAACGCATCCAAACTTGGAGGGGACTTAGTATAAAATAGAGTTTGTGGGTAGGCTCCTAGGTTGAAATCGAGATTCCGTTTGGGAATTGGAGAAGAGTATCGCGCGATATCATTTAATATCTTGAGATACTCAAGATAACGGGTAAATGACCAACATGGACCGTAAGATGGACTGGATGTCCACTCTACCTAGAGAAATTGGTAGGTAATGATTGTATAGGCTAGTATCCTACAACCCTTGGAAGCCGGGAGTGGAATTCCTAAGGGAAGGCCACTTGGCGTCGACGTTAGAGTGGTTTAAGGGTATGTGTTTTAAGGGGTAATCGGAGAAATTCAAAATACGGGGTTCGGGTATTCGGATCGACTTGAAACTTTGGTGACTTGTTAGGTACACCCTACAAATGTCATGTTTGAACCAATTTTGGCTCGGTTGACCCAGAGTTGACTTTTTACCCAAAAGTCAACCGTGAGTCAACACTTTGTCTAGATTTGACCAAATCCAAACTAGAGTTGACCAGTTGACCAAAAGTCAGTTGTTGGTCAACATTTGACCAGTTTGACCTAGGGTTGACCTAGAGTTGACCAGGGTTGACCAGTTGACCAAAAGTCAACTGTAGGCCAACTCTTGACCCCGTTTGACTTTCTTCGACTTGTTTTGACCTGCGATGACTGGTATGACCTAGAGTTGACTTGGTCTGACTTAGATTGACTTAATATAACTTGATTTGACCTAGATTTACTTGAAAAGATTTACTGTGACTCAGTGAGACCTAGTTTGACCAAGATTTTATATCATTCATTGTGAATCATTCTTAACTTTGTTAAAACCTAAATTAACATGTAATATCTCATATTTAGGTTTCTGATTACCACTCTGAGCATTGATATACCCTATAGCTCAGGACAGAAGGCGAGTATATTCTCTGATAGCAGTTACTTATTTTGATATCTTCTCTACCAGTTCAGTTATAGTATTTACTTGATTCTCGACACATTGGTGCACGGACTAGTATTGTCGGATTCCTGTCATGAGATGTCATTCCTGGATTTCTTGGGATATGGGTACTTGCTTGGTCTTGATTGTTGTGCTTGTATTGACACTGATTCCTTAAGAGGACTTGCTCCCCTCTTAGGGAATCCCGCGTTATGACGTGTTATGTCCGGATTCGTGTACTATTCAGGGATGGGGAATTTTATAGATAGTGTGATCAATGCCCACCTTGAGTTACTACTTGTATCATAGCTATACCCTCACCTTAAGATGGGTATAGCCTGACCTGTGCTACTACTTGCTCCATAGCTTGCCATCCCGACCGGGCTGAGTCTACGTACTTGTAGACGGTCGGCTGGAAGCCTGATTCTTGACCCATATCGATCAAATTATACTATAATATTCGAGGCACTTTTATATTTATTACATCAGTTACATGATTTACAGTTCAGCTTACTTTTTCTGCATGATTCACCCTGACATGATTTCCAGTTTACATATCCTGTTACATACTTACATCTTGATATGTTCATCTTATACTCTATTATGATTGACTGTTAGAACATTTGTCATTACTATGGAATTTGTTGCCAGCATTGTACTCGTTCATTTTTCTGATAGGATAACGTTATGATATATCCAGATGACATAGATGCGGACTGCTCTACCTACTATGGTATGGTCAGGACGTAGACTGCGACCAGTTGACACCATTGGAGCCAGTGGATGATAGTACTTCTGTCTAGATCTTTTTAGCTAGGTTTGACTGGACTGCGATCCAGCTAGCTTTCAGACTGTAGTTTTCTATATTATATTTTGAGACACCGACATGTTATCTATATATCTGTGCTTGTGCCAGACACTGGACTTATTTCTATTTTCATCTATCATATGTCTTTCCTTCGGAGCTATCTACCTTAGTTTTATTCTGTGATTGAGACTGTATTGTTATGTCACCTCCACTCGGAGTGTATATACTGTACAGGTACCTTTATACTGTTAGTCATAGTATTTACAGATGTTATATACAATGTTCTATCGCCGATACTGCGGCGTAGGCTGGACGTATCCACGTGTTCGTACCCCTCATAAGGGTGCGGGTCGTGACACGTAGGAGGTTGTAGTTGACGTCAGCGTCCACGACATAGCAAGTTACCTCGGTTCGGAGGTTACCGATATGACATTTCAGCCATATTTTATCCAGCAGTTCACTTTTGCTAGCATTAAAACCGCTAATTATAGTATTGGAAGGCGCCATACGGTACATTAGGATCCCCAGTGTTGAGAGCAGCGTCTTTGGGATGATGCTGACGGAAGACCCTGGATTGAACTGAATCCGCTTCACCTTGATGGAACCGACATACCCTGTATAATACAGTGGCCTGTTGTGTCCGTTGTGCTTGAGCAGCATGTCTTGTTGGGTGAAGGTTATATTGGAAATAACTTTATCCGTATAATAGCAGTACGCACATGTGGTCGAGGTATCCTCAGGCTGCTTGACATGACTGATGAAGGATTCAACATCCTTCAAGGCTTCACAGAGAGCTTCACGAGTGTCCATGGAAAGGCGAAGAAGCTCAAACAGAGATAGACAGGCAGGAGTACTGGCTAGTTGTGCCAGTATGTCGAAGTTGTAGGTCTTGGCTAGACCCGAAGCATTCTCATTTCGCAAAGGCTTGTCGAAACGGGCCTCTACATGCTTTTGTTTATTGGCTGCTGGAGGCCTAGATGGGCCCTCTTCCTGGGCAACAGGGACGTGCAAGGAGGCACCACCTCGACGACAGCTTCGTCAGGTTGGGCATTCTGATGTGAACACGTCTGTACAGGAAGTGCCACTTCCACAGAGGAAGAGACCATGCGGAAAGACTTGATCTTCATGCCCTTGGTTTTGGAGGCCAAGCGTACCTCTGGTTGAGTAGTTTCGGAGACGAGGTCAGGGTGAACCCATAAGACCATTTCCCGGGATGTGGTGAGTGGGATGAGTCCACTCAAGTTGTCACGAGTAGGTAGTAGGTTAACCATCTCCATTGTCGCCTTTGGGATGGAGACGACGCCATCTTATATTGTGGTTGGCGGCAAGGTGCCAAATTGGAGTGACACCAGGTTGGCCGAGACCGTTTTCTCCTCGTAGTCGACGGAGATGACATCCGCATTGATCATGTGCTGGATGTAGTACTTAAGGACGTAGCAGTCCTTAGTTGGATGTCCGACAAACCGATGGTAGTGACAGTACCTCGGATTGTCTACTCTCCCAACCGTGTCAGGACGTTTTGGGTCTGGCAACTTGATCTTGTCATCCTGCTTCAATATCTCGAAGAGTTGCAGGGTGTCTTCATCGTTGAAAGAATAAACCTCCTTTGGCCTTGGTGCAAGTGGAGGCTTCTGAGTAGGTGCTGATGCACCTTTAGAGGCGTTGACAGTCAACGCCTGCTTCCCCTTCGTCTCTCATCCAGGATTGTTGGCTGCAGGCCGTTTTTCCTTGTCCTCATAGGCAGGGAAATAGACTCCTAGAAGACGAGTATTGGACGTCTTCTTTTTTGCTGCTTCGGCGTCGATGATCACTGAACTCCAGTCGCGAGAAGGAGTGGAGTTGAGCCAGAGTTTAATCGTAGGCAGCATGTTCATGCTGCAGGAGGAGAGGAGTACATGTTCTGGCATGCCCGGGGGCAGTCTGAAGCAGGCTTGTCGGAAATATTCGATGAATGCTTGAACCGTCTCCTTCTTCTTCTGACGTATTTCTATGATAGATGCCATTGTTATGTCCTTCCCTCCGTCGTAGAAACGATCGAGGAAGAGATGCGTCAAGTCGTCGAATGAGGATATGGAGTTGTCAGGGAGACTGCAGTACCAGTCGTAAGCCACTACTTTCAGTGCCACGATAAATATGCTGGTGAGTAGTGCGTCTTCCTTCGGGAGATGTCTCGTTTGAGATTGGAAGTACGTCCGATAGCGGCGTGGGGAGTCCTTTTCGTCGTATGGCATCAATGTTTGTGGTTTATACTTGGGAGGATATACCACTTTGTTACATTCGAGGGGGTATGGTTGGGGGATCCCCATCTTCTGGCACTCCTATTGTCTGTTCTTGGACTCAAAGCGCTCGTGCAAGGCCCTGATCATCTCAACCACGTCTTCCGTGGAGCTGAAAGTCGGGAAAGGTAGTACAGCTTGGAGTTGAGCATTTGATGGCTCCGACGTCCGAGGCGCTTCACGATGATCTGTTTCCAATGATACCCATTGAAGGGGTACACTTGATTCTCCGTTGGCCCCTGGGCCAGGACCGGTAGACGGTGCCCTGGCCAAAGCTGACCGTATCTCAAACATTATTTGAGTCAGTATTTGCATGGAGGCAAAGAGGGTTTTGATTCCTCCCTCTAAGGTATCCATGCGCTGGATGAGATCTGCTGGCAGCGCATCTGACTCTGCATCACCAGCTCCTGTCATGTACACCGTCATGACGCGACTGGAAGTGGATGGATCGGTTGAGGCTTCTCTTTCGGCTTCGCTCTCTTGTAGAAGAGAAACTTCCCCCGGAGCTTCGTCTTAGCTACCCCAAGCTATGTTCTGGAGGACACCTTCGTCTTAGGGAGAGGTATCAGCAAGGGCCTGACTACCTCCAGTTCGGTCTTAGAGGATTTCTTCGTCTTCGAGACGCAAATCCACAGGGGCTTGACTACCCCCAGCTATGTCCGGGAGGCTGACTTTGTCTCCAGGATGAAGATCCACAGAGGCTTGACTACCTCCAGCTATGTCCGGGAGGCTGGCTTCGTCTCCAGGATGAAGATCCATAGGGGCTTAACTATCCCCAGCTTCCTCTGAGATCTTCTTTCTCCTCCGAGTGCCCTCAAACACTCCCGAGGACGGGACAATCATCTTGGTCTTCCTCGGCTGGCTCTTGGGTGAGGACAAGGTCGAGGAGCTGCCAGTCGCCTTCCAAATTAATGTGGAGTTGGAGATTACGTTGTAAGAAGCAACTTGTATTTCTGGCTCCACTTCAATTGGCACCTTCTTCCCGAGGCGACATTGGAGAGGTGTTGTTGATTGTAGTCGCTGAAACACTGACTGCCTTGATGGTGGGACTGCTGTCTTGCAATAACAGTTGATGGTGACCACAGCATAGGTGTGCCCTGTGAGGGGCGTATTGTGCTTGTCAGTCGACTCTCCTGATCGACGCTTGTGACGGATCATGTTACGCAAATCATTGGGGGAGAGTGCCACCTTCGTACCCCTATCAGGCGCATGGCAAGGCTAAGCGCCGGGGTAGTCAGGTGAATGTTGCGTCCCCTGAACCAACGCAGAAGATGCGTTCAGATCAGTAGTGGGGGTACAATATTTATAGTGACTTGAACCAGCCACAGACGCACATCCTATGTAGGCGCTGGGGTTCAAGACAACAGAGTTTGCCTTGCTCGACTTGGTTGTAAACGCAACAGATGCGCCTAAGTGAGGAAAGGACTTTGAAGGTCGGCTCATTTCTGGCGTAGAAGTACCCGAGTCAACCTTATACAGCTTACAATCAGCAGCGCACATGATTGTGAGCGCATGCTTCTGGTTTGCTGCCGGCATAACACGTTTGGGGCGTATGGCCCATGCTACCTTAGACTTCTTCGTACCAGCCCGCTGGGGTACATAGTACTCAGAGTCCAAATTCTCCTCGCCACGATAGCGAGTGAGTCTGTCAAAGACAAAAACCTTCTGTGGCGCATGAGAGTTGCTGCACAGGGTATTAGATGCGCCCCTGCTCCATCAGTACATCTTCCTTGTCTAAGTAGGAGATGGCTGGAGAATGTGGTCAGCACCACGCTTTCCCGAGAGATGCGCTGCATCGGTGGGTGCATCCTAGCCGCTGAGGACGTCAGCGAGAAGGGTGGACTGCATCAAAGTATCCCCTTCAGTGGTGGTGCCAGGGGCCTTGACCTTGCGTACCCAGACTTGGCAAGTCTTCTTCGACTTTGGCTGCCGCTTCGAGGGACTTGTGCTGCCTTTAGAGATGAACTCCTCATACGCCTGTTGATTGAGGCGTACGACCGGCATCTTGTGGGAGGAGCCCACCTTCACGTCGTCGGATTGCGACACAGCTTTCTCGGTGGAGGAGAAAAAGGTCCCCAGCAGAGTCGCCAGCTTGTTTGCCATTAAAATCTTTTTATTGCAATTTCAATTACAAACAAAAATGTGTTATAATGTAGGACTTAGATGTAGTCCTAGGAGAACATTTTTGTTTATCTGGGTCCCTGTATCGATGGAGCGAGTGGTAATGCATTGACTCTATTGACGATCTGACGATGATTCTCGATTCTCTGAAGGTCTGAGTTGCTCTGGGTGCTGGAGCTTGCGGAGAGGAAGAAGACGTTTAGTGTCTGTATCTGCCTCTCTCACTATGTATGCAGGTCTCTGTCCATAGGTGTGTATCTCTGTGTGTGTGTAGGAGAAGGAAATGATCCTTCTATTCATAACTTTGCAGGCTGGCTGCTCATGCGTGCATATATCGGATGCGCCTGGTCGTAGGAACGCCACGTGGTTGAAGCTGCGGGAGGCGCATGGATGATGCGTCATCATTTGTGGGTTGAATCCTTCATACTGCTTTTGTGGGCTGGCACGTAGCAGGGGAGAGGATCTTTTCGTTGCTGAGATCTTGGGTGATTAGCACCCCTTTATAGGCTGAATTGAGTCAAAGGACACGTGTCGTAGGTCCATGGCTCAAAAATCTCGGATTTGCTGGAGAGTGATCTGGTAGGATGCGCCTGGGATTGGACGCATGAGAAGACTTTGGCTCACAACCTTCAGGAGTCACGAAACAGTCTGAGTGCACGGCTCTTGAGGCGCATACGAGGCTTCAGTAGCGACTTGACCTCTGTCTTCAGGGATCATAGGAGGGTCTGAGGCGCCTGGCTCTTGAAGCGCATGCAAAGATTTGGGCGCATGGCTGTGTAAGAGCATGCGAATGTTTGGACGGCCACGTTGGTTGTAATCGTCGAAGGAAAGAAATGATGACACTGACGTCAGCGACCCTTCATTTTCTGCAAAAGCTGCCAACTGTTCAGGCCCCGGGGGACATACTGCCAACTCTGTCACTTTTGCATTAATTGCTTGATGGGTGATGAGCCGAAATGGGGGCATGGGTCCATGTTGATTAGGATGCATGGATCGGTGCTTTGTTGGACGCGTCTGTACGATGCACGGTGTTTGACCGGTGCATCCATTTGCATGGCGTATCTTTATTGGTCCGACTTTTGTGTTCTTTAAGTGCTTTAAATTGCCGTTTTGACTTGGTTGAATTCGAAGCGTCAGGTTCATCACCATTAATGCAAATTTATTGTACGAGATTCGGAGAGCCCGCCACTTGGCGCATGGGTTTGATTTGTCCGACCTATAAATAGCGGCAAGGAGATAGTTTGCCTCTCGTTCTCTCACGTCTTCCCGAATGAACTTGTTTGCTTGAGCATATTCTGTTGACGAGATGCTCCCGAGGGTGAATATGCGATGCCTTGTCTTCATTCATGCACTCGTGAAGGTGACTGTTACATCCAAAAGTCGGGGTCAAGGGCTTCTAAGGCAGGCGGAAGGTCCCTGTTGTATCCAAAGATCGGGATGCTCAAGCCCTATCCCCGTTATGCTGAAAGAACCGCAGATTGGAATTACGGTGCTCCCGGCTTTGGAGGCTCTTTCTTCTGTCAGAGTGGGTGTTGCCCATTCTGGTTGTGTTGAAAGCCTCCTTGTGCCGCGGATCGATTGCGGTGCTCTCCTCTTCCTTGGTCTTTGGAGAGCTCTTCCTTCCGCTAGGGTGGGGTTGATCGCCCACTCCTGTTCTAATCAATAAATGCTTCCTTATTTGAAGCACTCGATCGGGTCGAAGTGGAGCGCATATGCTGAGACTTCATGATGCGCATAACTGAGACTCTGAAGAGATGTGCCTGACTAAGATGCTGAAGTGATGTGCCTGACTGAGATGCTGAATAGATGGACCAAACTGAGACGATGAAGAGATGCGCCTGACTGAGAGCGCATGGCGGTTGCTGCGCCTAGCTATAGACTTAGGGTATTTTTTTTGTAGAAATTCTTCTTTGTAAAGCCTTTTTTAGACTTGTATTTGAAAAAATCTTCTTTTAATGTCTATGCTTTTGCAGTTTGCTATGCCAAGTACTTCGTTTGAGTTCCCTGGCACATGTTCTGAGTAGTATTTGAGCGCATAGGAATTCTGGCACATAGATGTGGCATGAAATTCCATGCTTCTACATAGTGAAGCGCCTGACCAGCTGAAACGTATCGAAGCTCTCGAGGCAAGCATAGATACGTTAAATGATACAATAAAATCATTGTCTTCTAGCATACTAGAGATTAAGGAGAGTTTGGTCCCCACTGCCTCCACACCTGCGCTTGACCCGACAGCTAACGACGTATCCAGTAAGCTGCCCATCATCAACCAAGCGGTACCATCATCGTGTACTCCATCGACCACGGGACCTGTAATGTCAACCGAGATACAACAGGCCATCAAGGAACTGTATGCTCGCTATGATACCAAAGAAAAGAAAGCAGCACTCCGAAAGATGGGGATTCGGCAGCCATATCCTGCCGGTGGGACAACGTAGTCTACCTTCCCAAATACAATCCACAGACGCTTACACCCTTCGATGGAAAGGAGTCTCCCCGACGATACTTGATGTACTTCGCCTCAGTAACAGGGCACCGACCAAAGAATGACGCCCTCCTCACCAACATATTCAAAGGAGCCCTGCAGGGGATAGCCTATGAGTAGTTCTGCAGTCTTTTGGACGACTGCATTTCATCGTTCGAGGACCTGAAGACTCTCTTCATCGACCAATTCTATGAAGGAGGGATGGACATGATGATGTCAACTCTCATGGAGGTCGTCCAAAGAGAGAAATAGCCTATCTGTGCATACATCGAGCGCTTCCACTAAGTAGCTTTGAGGCTACCACTTGGCATGCCGGAGCCCATGCTTATTGACTCATACCGTAAGAACATGCTGCCTGCAATCAAATTGTGGCATAGTACCCCTTGCACAGAGTGGACACCTTTCATTACAGAGGCGGATGTAGTACAAAGGAAAGCCCAAGATGTGCAGCTCCTGGGATTAAACTTTCCTTCTCTCGAGGACAATGGGAGACGCTCATCTAGCAACAACCCCAAGGGCGGAAAAGGCAAATAAGACATGATCGTCAACATCTCCAAAGGTTCAGTAACAATGAACCCCAAGTCTGTAGAAGCGCAGAGACCGAGGGAGACTTACTCCTTCAAGGACGATGATACGCTGGAACTCTTCGATATGCTGACAAAGAGTAGAAAACTGTCTCTCCCAACACAAAGCGCCCCGATGAAGTGGAAAAGGTAGACAACCCTAAATACTGCCATTATCATCAGTATATCCACCATTCGATATGAGATTGCTACGTGTTGAAATGACAGATTCAGGGCCTCATTGATGCCTAAGTCATATCACTTTACTATGAAGAAAAGACTGTCACAGTCAACATGGTTACTCTCTAGTTTGGAAGTTTCCCAACCATGGAGGAACATGACGGGATCGTCCCCATCCCGAGGGCGACAATGGAAGTATTCAATCTTACACCAGCATGTGACAATGCTCAAGGGCTCTTTCCATTATCCACACCACGAGGCGAGGTCATGTGTGTCCACCCCAACCTTACTTTCAATATGATGGCACCTACAACCCCCTCTGTCAAAAGGGAAGAAGGTCAGGATATGTCGCATGGTCTCGGAATCGACCGATGACACCCTGGTGACCACTCACTCGGTACGACAATAAATGGAGAACCAAACTCCAGAAGAGGAACCACCTCCACTAACTACAACCCATGCTCCTGATACATCAGAAGTAGGCCCGTCTCAGACTCTTGTCGTAGATAGGCAGAAGCAAAAGGAGGTTTGATTCGACAAACCTCTGAGAAAAGACTCGACAGTAGGGCCTATCAAACCCTACAACTTCGACATACTGGCACAGCTAGCCAATATCCTGGCTAGATTGTCACTCTTTGAGATCTTCTGTCTCTCTAATGAGACCCGAGATGTGCTTAGCGAAGCCTTGCAGAATGCCGAGTCCTTTCTCACTCAGGTGCGACCTCCCAAGGAAGACCCTACGGCCTGCCCACATTGTCACAGTATGGTCGAAGTGATTCCCAGTATCACTTTCACCGGTAAGACATGTTGCTAAAGAATAACCAGCGTCATAGGCTTCTGTACTATATAGTGTATGTCGGTGCAATTAAAGTCGATCACATCCACATCGACCCAGGCTTCTCTCTCAACATTATCCCAAGGAATTTGCTCCAAACTCTAGAAATTTTGATGCATCGGCTGACTGTATCGAATACAACAATCAGCGGCTTCAACGTAGGAAAGAGCGAGCCCCTGGGTAAAATTTTCTTGAAGTGCCAAATAGGCGACCTCCATACTGAAGTGACTTGCTATGTCATGGATGCTGACATAAACTACAACATCCTGTTGGGACGACCATGGATTCATGAGTTCATGATCGTTCCTTTCACTCTCCATCAATACATAAAGTACGTGGCCAGCGACGGGACTATCAAGACCGAATTTGCTAACATCGACCCGTTCCGGGGACTTGAAGCCTACGGTAAAGATGCTTATTTGGACAAGTCAGTCCCCTAGGACGATGAGAGCAATGATGCCGACGACGAGGCAGAGACGACCTTAGAAAGTGTAGCGGTTACTGAAGAACCACTAAAGGTTCGACTGAAGGGAAAACCTCCCAAGTTATCAGCGCACCTTGTCGTCAAGCTCCGAGGCAAAGTGCCATCTTCGCCATCGGTGACGTCAGATGATGGCCAGATACCTACACAAATAAGGCTATCCCGAAGGTCCCCAAAGCCAACCATATACGTGCAGGATCCTCCGACCGTAGCCCCTTTGGTGGTCAAGCTAAAGGGGAAGTGTCCTCCCCCTTCTTCCTCGACAGCCCCAGTCCTCACCGATGAGGAGCTAGGAGACTACGTATGTGCCAATACCGAAGTACACTCTTTAGATGATGTAATCTCTCGGGATAAAATTTCTTATTTTATTTACAGAAAGTTGAATTCGAATTACTCTTGTGCATGTTGGTATACTAGATATTTCTTAGACAACACTCTATGTATGCTACAAACGCAAGTGACAACCTCCAACCTTGCGAACCAAGTTTTTTTTTCCTGGGGCTCTTACTTTCTAGTTCCAAAAAGGAATAAAGAGGAGGTACCAATCATCTTTGGTCGATTGGAGCATCCTCAACGACTAACTCCAGGAGAACCAAAACCTGACCACGGCAAGATGCAACTCTATCGTTATGCTACTCAAGACAAATATCTTATCCATAAAATGGGTTACGACTTGAGCAGCAACAAAGGACTCAACTATGGTAAAGGCCGGCGACTTTCCTTATGGATTCGAGCTCCAAAGGGAAAGGCTCAAAACTATTACGAGCGCACCCATCGGGGGTTGGGTTATGTTACACCCACTTCAACTTTAGAAGACTCTAAGACAAAATTCATGATGCATTCACACTCTTATGACTCCTTAACCTTGGACTGTGACACCAGAACCGGTCAGGTCTTCAAAAAGATACTGTCCGCTAACATGGTCTCCATAAATCCTTCGGTCGAGGACGAAGACCAGATGTGCGAATAATTCGAAGATGAACCCTGGGAGCAGTACCTAGGATCTCAATGGGAATGGCGTTTCGAACAGTACAAACCTCCCACATCCCAATAAATTTCATGGATTCTGTTAAAAGAATTCATCCCTTCTATACCTCTCCCTAGTAGAAAACTTTCCATGTCCATATTAACTCTAGATTGATTCCCTACACCTTAGTCAAAATTGCGTCTACCATGTCCACATTACCTCTGAGTAGTCGCCTCTCCCATGATGACTCCATATTGTCATAATAATCTAGAAAACATTTCACGTCCATACCACCTATGAAGTTTTATTCTATATTGTGTCTACCATGTCCATATTACCTCTGGGTAGTTACCCCTTCCTATGATAACCTTGAGTTATCATAATTCTTCGTAAAATATTTTATGTCCATATTACCTCTGAACTGTTATTCTAGTGAAGGATGTTGGCCATGTCTATACTACCTCTGAGTAGGCAACCCTTCCATGACAATCCCCTGCGGTTGTTATATATAGAACCCTTCACGTCCATACTACCTCTGAGTCGTTCTATACCCCCGTAGAGTCTATCCTTGCCATGTCCATATTAACTCTGAGTAAGAAAAGTGTCTCCTCAAAAAGTCTCATGTTTACCGTGTCCATATTATCTCTGAGTAAACACCCTGTTTCCAATAGAGTTATTTCCTCTAAGGGTATTCTTACCTTTGTACAAGATTCACAACCATAAAGACAGAGAGAAGAAGAAAGCCAAAATTTTATATATAAATTAGATAGTGTTTTCTAGTATAAAAATAGTCTCTCATAAACTGAGAGACAAGAAGAAAAAAGAAGGAAGTCAAAATTAAGAAGATCGGCTCTTAAGCTCTTCTAACCGGCTCCTCAAACGAGCCTTCTGATGCTCAGCCAATGCTTGGGCCTTCCGTTCAGCCTCCCAATACCGAGCATCTTCATCTTCGATAGAGGATATTGTTTGACATAACAAAAGGTTGAACGAACTTCTTACTTTATTGAACGTATAAGGTATCTGTGTACAAAGAATGAATTCAAAAGCAGGATATTCTAAGTACAGGGAGAAGAGGTTTCTGGAAATGTGTGACGGTGGAGATCGAGCATTACAGTGGCTCCTTTACTACATTGATGATCTGACGACGATCAACCTTGATATGGATCTTTGGCGCCTTTGATGCGACTCTGGGGTAACCGATCAAGAGGCTGTCTGGAGGAGAAGATCCCTTGAAGATGGTTGGTTGGTTGGTTCTTTGGTTGATTGATGGATGAGGGTGGTCGACTCTTCGTGGATAGAGATTGCTGATCCTTTGAAGATTGTCGATTTTTCTCTCTCGATCCTTTGGTGGAAGAAGAGCTCATTATATTTATAAAGAATCGAGCATATATGCTATATGCATTAGGGTTCCTGAGATATGAAATAATTTGTCGTTATTGTATGGTGCGGGCTTCTGCGGCGCTGACACATGGCGGACATCAAGATTCCCCTAAAACGAGATCTTTGCTGGTTATAAACATAACCGAAGGAGCTGACATGTGGTGCACATCGATTTGCTTGTTCAGATATAGACGAGTAAATCTTAGGATTTCATCCTGGATTTGGAGTCTAATTGATCATCGTCTAAGATTTAAATCAATCTGATAAGATATCAATCATGATTTAATTCCAATATTCTCTGCAAGAGGCGGTTTAAACAAACCAATTAGGGTAGACCCATGCTTCCTGAGCCTCTGTGAGGAGTAAGTACTGTTGTTCTTCTGAGGCGACTAGTAGATCGTGCTTCTGGAGACGACGGAACCTCTGTGCTTTCAGGCAACGAGTAGACTTGGCTTCGAATGACGATGAGACTTCTGTGCATATAGAGCAACTTATGAAGCTGTATTTTGGGATACCGGAGTCATTGTGCTCTAGGCGACAAGTAGGTTTATGCTTCAGGTTGGCGAGCTTACTGTGCTTTTGAAACGACAGGCTGACTTGCATTGGTTGTAATTGTAACGCCACAGTCCCAAAATACGTAGGACTAGGAACGTAGACATGCCAGTTGTATTCATACGAAGTACATAGGCCTCGTATGGATACATAAGCTGTAAAATACAGTAGAACCATAATTAATCTCATCCACACAAAATAAATGAATAAAAGATATCATATAATGATAATGATTTGTCTTTGGTATAATATGTTGGGCGGAGACAAATCCACTTCCAACTATGAAAAGAAATACATGATAAGCAAAAGAAAGTCTTTGGCGAGCGAAGCAAAAACGATCCAAGTGCAATCATCCTCGAAGAAATGGAGATGGCCATGGCTAAAGCTAGAGCACATGCGAAAGATAATAGCACACACCTGGAGAGATAACCAGGTCCTCAGAGGGACGTAACAAGACACATAATATCATGCCATATAAACTGAATAAATATTGCTCAAATAAATAAGTCAATTGAATTTATAACATGGTCCAATACGCACCTATTGAACGAGCGTACCATCCCCCCAACCAAACAAAGACAGGAGATGGTAAACTAATTCACGGTGGCGTATCTTTCCAAGCTAAGAATCCAATATGGTATCCGGACCCCAACAAGGTTCAATAACTTCTCATCGAAGTAGCAAGTCACACCTACAACCAAACAAGGACAAGATGTGACGAACTAATCCGCGACAAGTTATTGTTCGAAGCCACAGTTAGATACAAGTACCCAAACCAAAAGTACTCGTACCTAACGGATAAAGGTGCCTATCCATTCTAAGTGAAATGTATTTAAGAACAATCCTTCCTACGCATGGGCCCTGGCGGAATAGGATCGGTATAGTCCCCCCTTGGGGCACTAGAGGCCCAATCAATAAGAGCATGACGTTCTGCAGAACAACAGTGGTCGTCAGTAATCATGGATCAACATCCCCGTATCTTCAGCGGAGAATCCGGGTCACAAGGGAAAGTACATCGAAGCCCATACGCTAAGGAATTGTCCTCCCCGCCTGTAGAAGCATAGAAAATATCGGAATGATGGTCTATGCGGCTCGGAATAGGAGAACTCCATGCGGCTCATACAGGGACAGTCCATGCAGTTCAGAGAGACTCTCAGTCTCATGCGGCTCGGAGCAGGAGAATCCATACGGCTTACATAGGGACAGTCTCATGCGGTTCAAAGAGTCTCCCAGCCTCATGCGGCTCGAAAGTATATGCGGCTCACAAACGACAAACAGAGATATAAGGCTCGATCAACACCACGTGTCCCCGTGGGATCCTTTCACACAGCTGGCCATCAAGTAATGGCCTTATTTAATGCTCTGCCGTGATTTGACAGATGACGGCTTTGGCATAAAGTGCCATGATGGTCCTATCGTAATGACAGGCTCTTCGGAAACAGGAGAAAATCTCTGACACGATCCAAGATTGCCACGTAGCTACTCCCATGCGGCTCAATTGAAGAACAACTTCATGCGGCTGGCAGGAATCATCTTCATGCGGCTAACCAAGAAGCCATCCCATGCGGCTCGCAAGTACTATACCTATGCGGCTCACTGAGACGCTATCTCATGCGGTTCATGGATATCATGCGGCTCTGGCAGGGTCCACCATTAAGACACGTGGCAGAGATTCAATTGCCCCCATGACTTGACAGCCGATAGCAGGGTGATTATGGGACACGTGGTTTTAAATCAATCAGAGATTTACCAGATCCCAATAACCATATTTAACGTTATCCTCATAATTAATGAGATTAGGGCATATCACTCATGATCAAGCCAATGGGACACGTGGTGAGAGATCCAAGCTTGACACAACCAATCATGAAGATTTAAAGCAATCAGCATTAATTATTCACAGGATTCAATACTATCCAGATTTATGGCCCAGATCCTTCACGCTTAAGACTAATGGTCCAGATTGATTAAACATCAGGCCGTCGCCACTTTGAGAATGGGTAATCATCCAAACCCTAATAATGCTCCTACTCCTATAAATAAGCAAGGTGCCATTCCCTTGCGAGATATACAGGGAGACTCCCCCAATAATCAGAGAGAAAATACACAGAGAGAGAGAAGCCAGAAGAGTAATAGAGGGAGAGCAAGAAGTGCATTTCTTCGTGAACGCAAACCATCTCTTCACAGGAGCCAAGGCTGCATACCGATCGTCCAAGGAGTAAGGCAGGGTTGCCGTCGCCTTTCTGAGCCTCTATCGTCACCCCCAGAACCTAAAATAAACAATTGTACTTAGACTGCTGTACCTAGGTTTTCATCCCGAGGCTTTCTTTGTACAAGCGAGTTTGTAACGTGAAGTAAAAGTCCGGTCCTTCGATAATTGTTCTGTTCTTTTATATATCATGGCAAACACGATGGTGACTCTGCTGGGGACAAACTTCTCCACGGCTGAGGAGTTGGTGACGCAATCGGATGCAGCTAAGTTTGGCTCCATGCAACAGAAGATGGTCGCCCGGTTCGACCAACAGGCCTTCGAAGAAATGCTCTCCGACAAGAGCGCTGGCCCGGTCCAGAAGCGAGCCCGTACGAAGAAGGCCCGCAAGGAGTGGAGACCCCGATCCTTTGTTCCTACTGAAGCTCTTGCAGAAATATCCTCTGTTGTTCAAGACGGCGAGCAAGACTCTCCTGCGGCCCTACTTCAGATCGTAGGCAACTCTGCTGTCCCCAAGTCCGGCAGAAAAAGACACTATGATGCTGGACTTGCAGGGGCAAAGAGGAACTTTACGTGATCCGAGCCGCATAAGGGTGCTAGCCGCATGAAAAAAGCTCATACGGCCACATCCGCTAGCCGTATGGAAAAAGCTCATGCGGCCACATCCGCTAGCCGCATGAAGAAAACTCATGCGGTCACGTCTGTCAGCCGCATAGCTTATGCGGCTACAGTTGCCAACCACACGGATGAAGCTTATACGGTTACTGAAGTCAATCGCTTGCAGAAAACCCACGCGACCACAATTGCCAACCCCATGCGGCCAGCCTGCACGATCGCGATTCCTACTAATCGCACCAAAGCAACTCATCCGGCAGCTAAAGACAGCCGCATGCAGACAGTCTGCACGGTTCCCAATCCTAGCCGCATAGCGGCTGTTCTACGCTCCTCTCGATCAGTCTTCGATCGTCTCTCATACGGTCCTGACCCTGATGGGTCTCTGGATGATAAGCCAGACTCGGTGGTATTCAACTTAGACTCTTTCTATTACGCACCCGCAAGTGCTAAAAAGAAAAATTCTAGGGCAGCGCGGGCTCAGCAAGCCTAGTCAGCTGCCCCAACCTCTGACTATCGGGGCGTCCCGTTGACTATCACACGGGCCTCTGATGGGAAGTTGTATAAGACCGCTCGAGTCCAGCCCCCGGTGGCTAAAGAATAAAGTGGTTCCTCTGACCTGCGTGAGGCGATCCTCCATAAGCGCAAGGAAAGAGAAGGGGCTTCGGTGTACAAAGAGTCCTCTCTTGGACGTCACTGCACCTAAATCATCGTCAACTGCTGTTGCAACAACGCGGCAGTGACGGAAGACCGGCCGTCAGTCTTCCAAAGACTACAGCATCCGAACTCAGAGGACGAGGCACCTCCTGTTGTCTCCTGCAATTCCACTCAGAAAGTCCCCGCCGAGGGGAGAGGAAAGAAGGCAAGCATCTCCAGCCCGAAGACCTCAACCACTGCAACTAAAAAACTGTCGTCTAAGCAGGTGCCCACCACCAGAGTTTTCCAAGGTACTCGCTCTAAGACGAAATCTGCTACATTGAGAGGCCCATCGTCCGTAACGCAGGGGGTTGCTGAGGCTGGGGGTAGCACCCCTCCGAGCCTCCACAACAACCCAATATTCCAAGAAGACGAGCCAGGGGAGATAGCTCTCCCATCAGATACAGCCGAGGCTGGCATCCCCGAGGACGTCCACGACTCTCAAGATGAAGCAAGCTCTGAAGCCGGGGGTACTATTCCCTCCGAGTCCGAACCAGAAGAGAATATTCCCACATATCCTGATGACTTCTCGGTACATGGGTATGACTCGGAGGATACATCCTCCACCGTCCCTTCCGTTTCTCATCATATAAGGACGGTGTTCATGACAGACAGTAATCAAAGTGGTTCCAGTGATCGCCAGCGCATCGATACTCTAGAGGCCATACTACAGGCCTTGGTCAAATCTGTAGATGAAATTAAGACGGCTCTTCCAACTCTGCAAGGAGGAACACCTGGCCAAACAAGCACGGGTCTCGCGGTCAATGCGGACTCGAACTCAGCGGCACCGAACCCGTGCAATAATACTCCCGAAATAACAGCCCCTACCGCGACAGATGAGGCCCGAGAAGTAAGAAGAGAGGTTCAGGAGCTCCGAGCCATGTTCCATGCCCGAGAAAATGCTCAAGACCTCAGAATACGGCAACCATACCCTGCTAAATGGAGGGATGTTTCGTTCCCACCAAGATATAAGCCGTTCAATATCAACCCGTATGATGGCAAGACCTCAGCCAGTCGGTACATCACTTACTTCGAGGTCACCACCGACCATCTGCCCCATGATGATGCTATCCTCACATGATTATTTATTGGGGCATTGGAAGGAGTCGCCTTCGACTGGTATAGCAATCTGTCGGACAACTGCATTCACTCCTTCGCCGGCTTCAAGTGCCTGTTCTTGGAGAAATTCTACGAAGTAGGGCAGGACGTCACCATGTCTACCCTCATGGACGTCGTCCAAGGGGAGAAGGAGCTGACAAGGAACTACATTAAACGGTTCCGCCAAACCGCCATAAAGCTGCCCTCCGGAAATCCAGATTCCTTTTTCATTGAAATTTGCCAAAAGAGACTGCTTCCAACAATCAGTCTCTGGATGGGCGAAAGTCAATTCAAAGATTGGAAGACGTTCATCATCAGCGCCACAAGCGCCGAAGAACGATTGAAGAAGGCTCGCCAACTGGGATTGCACATCTCGGAAGGAGAAAACAAGGGCAAGCGTCCCAACAACGATAATGGGGGTAGCCCCTCCAACAATCGGGATAGCAAAGGAAAGTAGGCTATGGTGGCCGATACAGCACAAAAACCTGAGCCGAAGCCAGCAGAGAAACAATGGCCGCAAATCACTTACTCCTTCGAAGACGGTCACGTCAAGCCTATCTTGGACATGCTCATACAAGGGGACAGAATTCAGCTTCCTCCACCAAGATGGGAATCGCGGCCGGCAGAGATGGAGAATCCAAAGTACTGCCATTATCATTGCTATGTTCATCATGCTACACACGATTGCTACCAGCTGAAACGGTACATCCAAAACCTCATCGACTCAAACGCTCTGGCCATCAATTTCGAAGAGGTAACCGTGGCGGCCAATATGGTGTCCGTACAATTCGGCAGCTTTCCTCCAACGGAGACTCAAGACGGGGTGATCCCCGTCCCTCTAGCGACAATGGAGATCACCAATCTTCCACCTTCCCGAGATCAGGCTGCCGGTCTAGTACCCCTCACCACATCACGAGGGGAGGTCATGTGGATCCATCCAGACTTGGTGTCAGAAGTGACTCGACCCACACCATCTTCCACCGACAAGAAGAAAAGTGGAAAAGCCAGGACCTGCCACACAATCTCGGCAGACAACGAGGAAGCTACAGCCGTCGTCACGCGGTCCGGAGCGCAATCCTAACCTGTGGTTGACAATCCAGCTAAAAATTATCAACCCACTACAACTGATGCTCCGGGACCGGCCCAGCCTTCGACGACCGACAAGCCTAGGCCGAGGGAGACTCGCTTCGACAAATCCCTCCGAAAAGAGGCAGCCCAAGGGCTAGAGAGGCCCTACAACTTTGACATCTTAGCGCAATTGGCTAACACACCGGCCAAGTTTTCATTGTACGAACTCCTAAGGCTCTCCAAGGACGTTCGTATTGCATTAAGCGAAGCACTCCAAAATGCCGATGTCTATCTGGCTTAATCCAACCTCACCGGGGAGGACTCACCCGTGGATCTCCAAGACAGTGCCTGCACGGGGGCAATGCCCAACATCGTTTTCACTCTGCAGGACATGCTCATCAAAACCAACCTACACGATCGCCCGCAATACTACACGGGATACATCGGCGACGTGAAGGTGGATTGGATGCATATAGATCCTGGCTCTTCCATAAGCATCATCCCGAAGGGTCTGCTACATCATCTCCGTATCCCAATGCATCGTCTGACACCTACAAGCACCGACATCAGCGGTTTCAATTCGGACAGGAGCTACCATATTGGGAAGATTCGTCTGAAGTGTCAAATTGGAGACCTCCAATCCGAAGTCACCTGCTACGTCATAGATGCAGATACTTCTTACAACATCCTCTTGGGGCGCCCATGGATACACGATTATATGATCGTGCCTTCCACGCTGCACTAGTGCTTCAAATATGTCAACAAATACGGCTTCGTGAAGACAGAATTTGCTGATATCGATCCCTTCAAAGGGGTCGAATCTTACTTCTCAGACTCCTGCCTTTATGAAAAGTCGAAGAAGCACCTTGGTGAAGGAGATGTACAAGCTCATAACGAGACAGCTTCGGGATCAGAAGAACCTCTGAAGATTCACCTCCAAGCTCGTAAACCGGGCAAGTCCGTACCCCTTACTGCCACTCTGCGGAAGGACGCGACCAGCCTCTCGGCTTAGGAAGAGCAGATGATAATCCGGCTGCCAAGGTCCGGCTAAGTGCCGAGACCCACAACGGGGCCATTGACAATCAGACTGCCGAGAGTCGGTCAACCCCAAATAGAGAAGCTCAATTCCTCCGATAGGCCACTGACGATACGCCTTCCCAAGAAGGGTTGTCACCCCGATGCGAGGTCTGACACTTCTAGCGAACTGGCCACTTCTTGCTCCACATCAAATGCCAAAATGGGGGTCGCTAGTCTGCCAACGACTCCACGCTCTGCTCCATCAACTGAACCACTGACAATCAAGCTTTCCAGGTCGTCCTCTCAGTCTTCATTTACACAGGGGGTAGCCGAAGAGGAACCGGAGCTAGCCAAGTATGTGGCTGCCCACACTGATGTTCCCTCCGCTGATGATATAATCCCCCTAGAAAAGATACCTTACGTCATCAATAAAGGGTTATCTTTGAACTACACCGAGCTCAATAAGCTATATACAATGTATGCTATGGAACACGGTATAGACACTCACCTATACACACAAGTGACAAATGTGTATACCGCGATCCAGCTTACTCCATTAGAAGATGCCTACCGAATAATCGAGGGAAGGGACCATCCAATCATCTTCGGCCGGACGAACAACCCGCATCCCTTCACCATAGAGGAAGCCGACCTCGGGTCAGATGCCAGAAGACTGCCTCTGTATCTTTATAGCCCCCAATCCAAATATCTCATGCAGAAACAGGGGTATGATCTGGAGACGACACCAGGTTTGAACTACGGCACTGGGCGACGATTACCTTTGAACCCGCCAGTCCCGGCGGGCAAACCACGAGACTACAATAGCAAAACTCGATGCAGGTTGGGGTATGTAACGCCTACTATGACCCCTGAGAGTTCAGATGAAGAATGCAACTGGCAGTCACATTCAACCGGGTCACCAACTTCGGACTCGGATACCAGCATCGGAGATGTGTTCAGACAAGTCATGATAGTCAACATGGCATTCGCCGACGCTTACGAAGAAGACGAAGACATCCCCAAAATCCTCGAGCTAGAGCCGTGGGCCCAGCAATTGGACGCACAATAGGAAAAGCGGTTCGAACAGAGAGAACCTCCTACTGAAGATGAGGTCATACAAGTGGATCTCGGCAGCGAATCTTCTCCAAAATCGATCTTCGTCAGTAAAAGTCTAGCAGACGAAGAGCAGGAGTCACTGCTAGAACTTGTCAGAGAATACATTAATGTGTTCGCCTGGAGCTATGAAGACATGCCAGGGTTAAATCTCGACATTGCTCTTCACAAACTCAACATTCGGTCGGATGCGAAGCCAGTCAAACAACAACAGCGACGCTTCCACCCGGGCATCATGGACGCTATCGAAGCCGAAGTCAACAAACTGATAGCCAGCGGTTTCACTCGTGAGGAACAATATCCCGATTGGGTCGCCAATATAGTGCCCGTCCTCAAGAAGAACGGGAAGATTCGAATCTGCATCGACTTCCGCAATCTGAACGAGGCATGCCCCAAAGATGAGTTCCCCCTCCCTATCACGGACATCATGATTGACAATACCTGCGATTTTGAACGTATGTAATTCATGGATGGCTTCTCGGGGTACAACCAAATTAAGATGTCTTCTGACGACAAAAAGTATACATCATTTCGAACACCGATTGGCACATACTGTTACACAGTTATGCCTTTCGGTTTAAAGGATGCTGGCGCCACATATCAAAGAGCCATCATCTTCAGAGACCACTTACGCAAGACAGTGGAGTGCTATGTTGACGATATAGCCGTTAAGAGTCGCTGCAAGGGAGACCATCTACAGGATCTAAGGACGGTATTCGACCTAATGCGAGCGCACAATTTGAAAATGAACCCTACGAAGTCCTTTCTGGGCGTATCCAGCGGAATGTTCTTGGGCTTCATCATCACGGCACAAGGTATCCATATAGACCCTGAGAAGACGAAAACAATCATGGAGATGGGTCCCCCGAGAAATCTTCACGAACTCAGAGGCCTCCAAGGGAGGCTAGCTTACATCAGGAGGTTCATTTCTAACCTCTCCGGGCGATGCCGACCATTCAAGCACCTAATGAAGAAAGGAGTCTCATTCGTATGGGACGAGGAATGTCAGCATGCTTTCGACAGCATCAAAGAATATTTGTTAAATCCTCTAGTTTTGGTGACCCCGGTTCTTGGAAAACCATTCCTGCTCTATGTACGAGCAATGGAACACTCCCTCGGGGCTCTGCTGGCACAAAACAACGATGCAGGCCATGAGCAAGCCATATATTACCTCAGTCGAATAATGATTGGGCCAGAGCACCGATACACCGCTGTAGAGAATGAGTGCCTCACCCTGGTGTTCGCCATTCAGAAAATACGACACTATGTCACCGGACAAACGATACATGTGATCTCACGAGTCAACCCTCTCAGGGTCCTCATGACTAAACCAGGGGCACTCAGCTCTCGCCATGCTACATGGGCAATATTGCTGTCCCCTTATCATATGATCTTCGTCCCACAAAAGGCAGTCAAAGGTCAAGCCCAGGCAGACTTTTTAGCAGCCCATCCAGGCTCGGAGTCCTCCAGAATATATGAAGAGATCCCAGATGAGGTTGCCGACTCGCATGCAACCTCTCACGATAATATATGGCGAATGTTCTTCGACGGTGCTTCGAGGACCGGACCTAAAGGCAATATAGTCGTCGGAGTTGGGGTAGTGCTGATCTCCCCTTCCGGATTGGTGATTAACAGCGCTTATTCCCTCACAGAGCCCTGCTCTAACAATGTGGACGAGTACAACGCTCTGTTCATTGGCCTCCAACTCGCAAGAGAGCTGGGGGTAGAATACCTTGAAGCATACGACGATTCCCAACTAATCGTCAATCAGATCCGGGGCTCATACGAGGTCCGCCACGAAGACATGATCCCTTATCACCAAATAGCGATTAACATCATCTCGTCGTTCGAGGGATTCTTCATCGAACATGTCTCCAGACTCTGAAATATCGAAGCTGATGCCTTAGCTGGTCTTGCCGTTTCCCTAGCAGTTTTGAACTATGATCGCCAATCAGTGGATGTGATAGGCCACGAACTGGTCTGTCCCAAGTACAATATGCAATTCGTGGCGAGTTATTCCGCATAGACGATCGATAATGCCCCAGATTGGAGACAACCATTCATCGACTTCGTCGTCTACGACATCCTGCCCGAGAATCCAAAGGAAGTCATTTCCATCAGACGGCGTTCTCTCAGATTCTTCTACGATACAGAGACGAAAATGTTGTATCGCCAGTCCTACGACGGATTACTGCTTCTGTGTCTGTCAAACGCAGAAGCCAAAGAAGCCGTATGAGAAGCTCATGATGGCGTCTGCGGGGCCCACCAGCCGGGTCCTAAATTGCAAGACCACCTTCGACGAATGGGCTACTATTGGCCCACGATGGTGGCAGATGCGATAGATTATGCTAGAAAATGCAAAGCCTGCCAAGTCCACACGGACTTCATTCACCAACCATCCGAGTTTCTACACCCGACAGTGGCGTCCTGGCCATTCGAAGCATGGGGAATGGATATCATTGGTCCAATCACCCCACCTTCCTTCCGAGGACATCGCTTCATACTTGCGATCAATGATTACTTCTCCAAATGGGTGGAAGCTGTCCCACTCGCAGAAGTCAAGACTTCAAACGTGATCATCTTCCTTAAGCATCACGTCATCTACCACTTCGGACTGCCCTGAAGGATCATCCATGATAATGGTCCGCAGTTTGTAAGACACGCATTCTATCGGTATTGCAATAAGCACCGTATTCAGAATGTCGCTTCGACACCGTACAACCCGACAGCGAACGGGTTGGCAGAGGCATTCAACAAAACAATCGTCAAACTTCTCAAAAAGTTTGTCTCCTCCAACAAACGCGACTGGAATGAGAAGCTCGGCGAATGCTTATGGGCTTATCGCACCACAGTTCGAACAGCCACCGGGAATACACTATTCTCCATGGTGTACGGGAGTGAGGCAGTCCTCCCATTGGAGACTCAGATCCCCTTACTACGCATCGCCCTCACACATCAATTGACGACAGACGAAAACCACCATCGTCGGCTACAGGAATTTGAAGCACTAGATGAAAAGCGCCTCTTGGCTCAGCAACGAATTGAGCTATACCAAGCACGCATCTCTGGAGCCTTCAATAAGAAGGTCAAAATCAGAACATTCCAGGTGGGCGATCTCGTTCTGGCAATCCGGAGGCCGATGGTCATGACTCACAAGGCCGCCGACAAATTCTAGCCAAAGTGGGAAGGCCCATTTATCATTGAGGCAGTATTATCCAACGGTGCTTACCGTCTCGCAAAACAAAATGGAGACTTGCTCATGTTGCCCGTCAACGGCAAGTTTCTGAAGAAATATTATGTCTAAACGACATTCTCTCCATATCATCGAGTCATGTACCAGCTGGTACCGCTGAACTCACATCCACAACATTTCAGATTATCGAGTCATGTACCGGCTGGTGCCGCTGAACTCACCTCCACATTCCGTTCAGATTATCGAGTCATGTACCCGCTGGTGCCGCTGAACTCACACTTTCTCAATATTCTAAATTATCGAGTTATATACCCGCTGGTGCCTCTGAACTCACATTTCGATCACTCTTTCAGATAGTAAGTCACGTATGATTATACCTCTGAACTTTCTTCCTGGAAGAGATCCTCCCACATGATCCACTACCAGCACTCCAAGTGCACAAAAAGGGTAATCGATCCACAAATTTCCGAAACGGCTATGTCTTCATTACCTCTGAGTCATTTTCACTTCCACCAAAAACAAACCGCCCCCTCGCATAGAACTTCCACGTTCTCCTACCTCTGAGTCCTTCTATGTACCCCCTCTTCATTGAGCCCACTCCTGCCATGTCCTCATTACCTCTGAGTGGGAAGGCTCCGTCGAAGAAACCTTCATACTTGCCATGTCCCCATTACCTCTGAGTAAGTATGTTGGTTACCTTTCAACCTATTATCTGTACCCACAACCGGAGTACGACAAGGATAATAGGTCCACAAATGTCCTCTGTTGACCACATATGTCCTCTGTTGACCACAAATGTCCGCTGTTGACCATGAATATCTTCCGTGAAGTCTTCCCTGCCATGTCCTCATTACCTCTGAGTAGGAAGATTCCACGGTAAAACCCTCATGCTTGCCATGTCCTCGTAACCTCTGAGAAAATATGTTGATTTCCTTTCATCCTATTATCCGTATCCTGAACCAGGGTACACCAAGGATAATAGGTCCACAAATATCCCTTGCTAAGCTTCTTAGCATAAATCCACCATCTCACCATGCCCCGGGAGCCCAGCTACTCTACGACATTCTTTTTTCCAATACCGAGAGCACCCATGACCACTTTGCCATGGCTGTTCCGAATATCCTGACCAAACTTGTTATCCGTACCTAAAACCAAGGTACGCCTAGGGTAACAGGTCCACAAATAATCCCCCAGCAAGTCCAATTCCACAAACGCCACAATTACAAGAAAGAGAAGATGAGTTGAAACATGCTCATTCATTCAAAATTCAAAGTGCTATATCATTTAGGATCACATCCTTTACAAAATCAAAACAAAAAAGACGAAAAAGAAAACAACCGCAAAAGAAAAATAGAAAGCTGATCACTGCTCCAGGGCACATAACGCCCTGAGACGGTCCGTCAGCAAGGCAACCGACCGCTCAAACCTCTGGGTAGCTCGACGCTCCGCCTCTTGGGTCAGCACCGCCTCGTCCTCCAGTTGAGCATGGGCTTGCCAGTTATCCTCGAATCTCTTAAAGGCCCGCTCCAGGTTGACAGAAGATCGGAAAACCCTCTCGGCCTCCCGAGCGATCGACTCCTGTTCCGCACGAGCAGCCTCCAGCTCTGACTCTAAGAAGGTCAACTCCCTCTGGAGTACGAGAATCTGGTCCTTCGTGTCAGCGATTCCACGAGAAGCAGACTCTTCCCGAGCCCGATAAGCCTGACTTCGACGACCCAGCCTGTCATACAAAGCGGAGAACTTGTCAAGGTCCCCCTGTACAACTAGCCCGGTAGTATCTCGAGCGAGCTTGATCCTATCCCGAGCAGCAATGAGGAAGCCCCGCTCCCGTTCAATCGCAGCAGGCAAGCCCGCCTGTCGTATCGCCAGTAATTGGGTCACAAGCTAATCAGCCTCTGCCAACTTAGGCTCCAGGATTGCAGCCAACCCCACCCCGCCAGGAAGAGACTTCAAAATTGCAACCTGACCCCGAGCGCACCGCAGAGACAGAGTAAAAGGGGTCCCCCGTTCTACAGCAGTATCTACGCCCCTCTTTAAATGGCGATAGAAGCTGTCGACCACATCCTGCGTCACCTCGTCCAGAGCCTCCGAGGAAGCCGGTGTCAACGGGAGTGTAGCCGACAACGCTGAAGAAGACGCAACAGAATCTGCCGCTACTGCCACAAGAGAAACAAACTCCGTACGGAAGGACGCATGAACAGCGGCCAACTCCTCTTCAGCAGCCCGCAGAACTTGAATGCTCGGCAGGGTCGAGAGGTCAATCTCCGAAACCGTATAATCAGCAGAGGATGAGGCGGAGACCATCGCCAGCTCCATTCCCAGCTGTCCGGGGCTGGCGGGAGGCCCCTCGACATGAGACGGCGAAGGAGAGGAAACGCTCCTTTCTCCCAGATCACGGCAGGCCGAGCCTTCCCCAAGAACATCCACAGTGGAAAGTAAAGGGTCAGGACCTGTAGGGCCAAGGCAACCATGAATCGATTTGACCCGAAGAATATATTGATAGAGCAAATAAGCCCCCTCACTAGTCAATATTTGGCTTATCTTACCAGTAGAGGAGTGTGGAGGCTGAGGTTCACCTACAGCCACCGCAGCCTCTTCACCAGCAGTCTCCGAGTCAGGTATAATAGACTCCTCCACCCCTGCACCCTCGGGAGGGGATGCAACGAGATCGGCGTCGCCTTGCTGAAGTTCAGAAATCTCGGAGACAGGCCTGAGGAAACCTTCGTCACCCCGGGCCGAGGCCTCAGCGACCTGGGAGCTCCCAGCCGCCGCTGAGAGAGCCCCCACCGAAAGGACCGTGGCACACATGTTGCTAATCAAAGCAGCAAGGGCCGAATCAACTCCAGGGGCAGCAGACGGTTCAGGAGAGCCTGGTACGTCAGACGCCTACAAAGAAAAAATGGTCAGGTCATATCTCCAAGAAAAAAGAAAACCACAACAAGGAGATGGCTCCTACTTGGTCTTACCTCCGAAACATCGTCTGCATCTTCACCCCCCTCGATAATAAGTAATCCACGAGACCTAATGGCGGATCTTTTCATAGAAAAGGTCGCTCTGCCGTCAGAAGACTCACGTCTGACTCGTTTGCATGAGGGATCAGGCACAACGGGAGGCTGTCCTTCCCTCACTACATCCTCTTGTATAGCAAGTAACGGGTCCTCCGCCAGTGCGTCTGATGTGGTAAGCGGTTGATCCGCTACTTCTTCACCCCTACCAGAAAGGTAGTCTTTGCTATCATGATCATCATCCTCCTTAGCCGATTCGGAAGATTCTGATTCAGGGAGGGGAGTCTGGAGAGCTAGTTGCTTTCTAGCCTTAGCCCCCTTGGGCTTCTCCTCTAAACCGGTACCCACGATAAAACTGGTACTCGGATCGAAATTAACAGGAGGCTTGTTCGCCATAACATGATACAAAGCAGCCACATACAAAATTTCCCTCGGTGCCTTAGCATCGGGGACTGAGAAGCTGGTGTTTGCAAAAACAAAAGTTGAAGAACTTTATTGATACAAACTTTGTAAAAGATTACAATTTGAATTCTGGGAATGGTACAACTATAGGAATCCAATCTAGATGACGATTGCTTTATCCCTTGGACGATGTGAACTCTGAAGACGAAGCCTCTGAAGTTGAAAACAACTCTGGTACTGAAGGCAGAAAGCCTCGAAAGTTGAAGGCAAAAGCCTCGGAAGAATGCAGCAGCACTTGGGCAAGAACTCCTGAACTCTCTGATCTCTGATTATTAATTCGTGATACCCTTGAATGAAGACTTGAAACTCTATTTATAGAGTTCTGAGAAATAACTAACTTTTAGTTATTCTGGACTGCGTATGATGGATTGCGCAGCAATTGGTTTGCGCAGCCATGGACTGCGCAGGCAGTTGCTGGATCATGGGTTAACTGTCTTGGACACATGGCATCATTTGATTGAAATGCGTATGATCGTGCACAGGCAGTTGCCACGAAATGAGCAATTGATGACATGAATGCCATGTGTACTTTATCATTTATACTGGTAGAACACGCACATTGAACTGCACACACTTTGGATTGTGCCAACTTGATTTGCGCAGGAAATGGATTGCGCCAACTTGATTTGCGCAGACATGGATTGCACTGCCAGCTGTCCTCGAGTGCCGTGCTGCACGTTTAAATGAACGGCCGCCTCGATCTTCGTGCTGTCAGTTGTCAGAAGATTTGATTGTGCCAGGTAATAATGACTTGTGCCACGTCAGCTTGCACAGTTGAGAGTATGCACAATCGATCCTGCGCAATCTGAATGATGCGCAATCTGTTGTCTGCACAAGTCATCTGAAGGTTGTATTTCTTAATTTTCTGACTTTGTTGATGTGTGCCACTTGATTTTTTAGGACCTACAAGACCCCCTTCAAATTTTTCGAAAGTTGAACTTATTCAAAATTTTGAAATACTTTAAATTTTGAATTTTGAATCAATTTGTTCATGATGTAAGCTGGCTGCACAATCTGAGGGATTGTCCATAATTTTAGGCGCAAACTGAGGCAGCCGTTTCATTTTTGAAAACTATAAATAGCCCTCTTCTTCATTTCATTTCTTTACTTTACCTTCTTTGTGTTTAAGAGAAAGAAATTTCTGAGAGAACTTCGACTTCCTTCTCCGACAATCTTCATGGCGCCCCGACGATCCTCCGCCGCCGATAAGGGCAAGGCCCCGGCCGAGTCATCAGACAGAGTTGCACGACGAGCTTCTCGTCATGAATCCGTGCACCCTGCGATGTCAGGTAGAGAGCTATCAAAAACCCTTTTTAGGGTTTTGATATTACTGTTCTTTAAAATCCACCTTTTTTTAGAGATGCGATCATACTGCGCCACCCTTTTTAGGGTTCTGGTTGCACAAATCAGTTAACTCTTCATTTTTATGAAGAGCGACTTTCTGCACAATTGGTTGAACTGTGCTGGTAGATGTCAGCATAATCTGCTGATTTGTGCGAGATTGTCAGCGCAAACTGATGGCTGTTTGTTCGCGCAGTCTGATGTTTGTGTAAACTTATGCTGCACAATCTGATGTTGTGCAATCTGATTTTGTGCAAACTGATGACAGAATCTTTGACTTTGACTTGTACTAAATTCTGCTTTCTTCTGTTTGATGCAGTTAATGTGAGAAAAGATCCAGAATATGAAACTTTTGAGGGAACTCTTTCAGAGTCTGAGTAGAAAAAGGATATCGCCCATGTACATTATCCCCAGTATGATCTACCGACCTCCCGCCAGGCGATTCTGATATCTCAAGACAATGAGACTCTACTGTGTTTAATGAATAGACAGCCCTTGGAATCTGCAGACGCTGTTATTCATAAGAAACCTTTAGTCTTATTTGGTGAGGCTTTTGAGAAAAGCTCGCAACCAAGGCCGAGGATGGAGGAAAGAATAGTCCATCAGGAAGATAGGTCTTTCTTTATACCAGATATTGCCCATTGTCTCCCGTTATCCCAGTACGCTCATACGAGCTATCCGAGGAAAATGGAGTGGAACATCACTCTTTTCCAAGACGCCCGTGCAGGAAAAATTTTTGTGAAGAAGGGGCCAAATAAGAAGGATATGTTCTACAGCTCCTCTGATCGATACAGTATCTTGTTGAGGGGTTTGAGACCTGGTTGCATTCCGCCAGAGAACTCCTCTATGTTGATGCCTGTCAGAACACCGATATTTGTAAATGAATTTGCGAAAGCTGAAGGGAAGTACCCCGAACAGGATATCAGATTAACTGGATTGGTGAATCCAGATTACAGAAGATGGAACTGTATTGCCAATTGGATTCTGATAACATTTGAAGAAAGACTTCAACAGATCAATCTGTACCAAGCAGTGCACGCCACTGTTTATGGTTTTGCATCCAATCCACACATGTTCTTGGCCTTGGCTGAAAGATACAACTATAGAACGAGAACTTTTATGACCCCTGGTGGAGAAATTGGGTTTGCACTCCACGAGATGAAATATATCTCGTACTTGCCAATGGCAGATGCTCCATATGAAGAGTTTGTTCCAACAAATGATGAGTTGGACAAACTTAGAAAGGAAAATGCAGCAATGGTTGCAGTATTCGAGGAACTGCTATGCCATTACAAGATTTGTTCTCTGTTTTATAAGAGTGCTGCAGCCAACACCTGTTATTCTTCGAAATGGCTTCCCGATCTGTTCCTCAACCACATAGAAGAGAAGAAGACCAAGGAGAACGACAAATGCTATCCTAACTTCTTCAAACCTTTGAGCAATACAGAAGTTATGAAGCTGATGGAACAGAGTGGTAATTTTGATAAACAAGTAAAAGATGATTATGAATATCCTCCTTTAAAGAAAGGGGACAATCTGGAGAGTTATTTGAGAATGGGTTATAGACCCATGTCAAAAGAAGCCCAACTGGCAGGGTTTCTGACATACTGGCTTCGGTGGTTCGTGGTTCCCGGATCCAGTGCTGTGGACCGCTTTCATCGCGGCGTTCTTTTTACCGCCGTCAAATTGATCTTTGGCTACAAGGTGGACCTGTTATCAGCAATGACTTACAAATTAAATGCCAGTCTTCGTTTATATGTTGATCTGATGCTGAAGGCAAAAGGAGAGAAAGAGTTCCCTCGCCTAGAACTGCCATACACATATCTATTTGGATGGTTGCTTCTCCACTATCCCACTTTAATGGACCCCGGCATGGGACCGGTTGATGGCAGCTTTCTGCGAAGGTACTCTCATGGTAAATAGAAGTACACTTCTTTGAGCGAGTGCAGATATGTTCTAAATCTGAATAGAGGATGGAACTTTTGTTGTGCTTCCCTCCCTGCTAGATATGATCAGATGCTAACAAACATGGTGGACTCAAAGATACAACCTCTAAATCCTGCAGCCTTTGAATGGTTGAAGACAATTCGACCATCTCATCTGGTTTACCGGTTCAAAGAGGAATGTTACTTAGAACCATACCTCCCCGGCCGATTTGCTCGGCAGTTTGGATATGATCAATTCCATGTGGGGAATGCAATCACCTGCCTCCAAGGCAAGGGTTTTCTGATAGACGGGGCCCGAGCCTGGGCTTACTATAATGCCCGTGATACGAAGGCCATATTTTCGATGCCGGCAAATAGCACTCATGGTCCCAGGATGCTATTTACTTATACAGTATTTTATACATCCGCGAACACTTTTGCTGAGAATTTTAATCTCGCAGATAGTTTCGCTTCTTCGACGAGATTGAAGAAAGGAAGAATGGCTCTGTCGATTCCTATAAATGATGAGGTACACGAGCCAGCCGATGCTCCTTTGGAAGTTTCGAGGGATATCATGTTCCCTCAAGAAGTAAACGCAGCAATGCGTATCTCTCTGAAAGTGGATAAATCTCCTGCAAAGAAAAGGAGAAGGGAGGAGCCTCCTGCTCCGGTAGCAAAGAAGAAGTTGATTTTAGATCATTCTTCTGAAAGAATCACTACTCGATCTCAGTCTCGGCAACTGGCCGGGTCAACTCAACAAGAGGAGGCTACAACACCAACTTCCATGCAGAAACAAGTTGAAACTGTCAATATAGAGAGTCCTGATAGGCCATTGAAAAGAAAGAAGCTGGCCCAGAGAAAGAATCGAGCCCCGTCTTCCATGGTAATGGATGCTGCAGCTGGAGTAATTTTTCCATCTCCCAATCCTGTTCTAGAACTTAGGAAAAAGACTCTTAGTCCTGAACATAGAGATGATATCGAGCAAAGGACAGATCTTGCTCCAGGAACTGAGGCCGAAGAGCCTAGAGGAAGTACTGAGATTGTTAAACTTCCGCCTACTCCCAGAACCCTTCGCGAAGAGGAAGATCGCGAAGTAATTACAGCTTTAGAAGATTGCAGTTATAGTCCTCTGGATGACCATGGCGGCCATACAGCGACTACCAGCAAAAAGGTACCAGAATAAGACGAGAATGAGGAGAGCTCTTCGTCTGAAAATGTTGATGACTATATGCAAGATCTTGAAGAAGATGATGAAGTGCAGACATCTCCTGCTGCTGTTAATGATGTAAATGATGAGGATATTGAAATCCTAGAGAATGCCGCTGAGACTTTAAATCCGGGAAAGGATGTTGAGGCTCCAGAGAAAGCTGCTGAGACCTTAAATCCTGAAAAGGATGTTAAGGCTCCAGAGAATGCTGCTGAGACCTTAAATCCTGAAAAGGATGTTGAGGTTCCAGAAACAGCAATAGATGAAGAAATCCTGGAAGAAACTCCCGCTAATGATCCTCAAGGTAAAAAAATAGAATTAGCAATCTCTTCTTGAATGAATTGATAGCTAACGTCTTTATTTGTATTTCCTGTAGATCATGAGGCTGCTCTAGCACCTCCGACGTGCACGGACATAGTGCCCATACCGACGGTGGTTATTAGTAGTAGTCATCATTTGTCTTGTGGTTCTGAGGCGGGTAGCAGCCAAGCTGTTATAGCTGAAGTTACTTCTGCTCTGCCAAAGTCTACTCCTGCAGGGGATAAGCTCATTACTGGATTGAACCAAAGTAAGACTGCCTTCATTTGATCTTTCTGGTTATTTAGCAAACGACTAATAAAATAACAATTTTACTTTCGCAGAGGAACAACCAAGAGGGGCGACCAGCTCCACGTTGGCTCCATTATTTAAAGAGCCTACCATCCAGACACAAAGGATCGAGCATCCTGCTGCCTCATCTTCAACAGGAGTGGCTGCAACTCCAGGCACTCTGGCAATTAATCAACAAGTTGTTCAATCATTCACCAGATGTTTCTTTGAATCGTTGAGATCCCTCGTCAATAAAATGATGGACAAAGAGGGAGCTGATTTCTTTATGGTTAGAAAACCGACTTTCCTCTTGGTGAGGGCTGTAAGGGAGCAAGGTGACGAAGCTCAAGCTACTCTCCTTGAGCATATACTGGATGAGTTAGAAGTCTCCATAAAGAAATATAAGGAGCTCAAACAAAAGGAAATAGAATCTCTAGTGCAGGCTGAGTTCGAGCGAATGGCCCAAGCAGCTGATATGGAAAGGATGAATCTTCAAAATCTTTTGGAAGCTTATTCCATAAAGTCTGCTGAATACAATTCCAAGCTAGAATCAGTAACTTTGATGGCTGAAAGAAAAGGACAGAGAACTGCTGAACTGAAAGCAGAAATTGTTCGTCTCCAGCAAGAATTAGAAGAGGAAACTGCTAATCATCAACTTGTGATTGAACAATTTAATGCCTTGATTCAAGAGAAGGCTGAGTACGATGCAACTCATGGTGCAGAGATCACTCGCCGGACTGTAGAGATGCCCGTCTTTGATGAAGAAACCGGGATGGAAGAGGCTAGAAGGAGGGTGACATCCACTCATGAAGAAGAGCTGCAGACTCTGAAGCAGCAGATCGACAATTTAATCATTCCTCCTTCTTAATAGAATTTTTTGTATCTTTTGTCGTAGATGCATTTTTGTAATGCCTCGTATTTTAATAAATAAAAGACATTTTGCTGTGGCTCTCTTATTTATTACATATCTTATTTAAATATAAATAATAGAGATAAAAAATATATTCAGAGGTACAAGACATGATATATTTCTTGTAGAAAATAATTATATTCATCATATCTGCTCAGAGGTAATATGGACGTGGCAGAATATATTGAATATTATTATTTCAATTGACAACTTAATCGAAAATAACAAGTTGCTGATATGGATGTGAGATGAACGAAAAAACCGTCAAATGATAAAACGAACAGATAAACTGTCAAGTGATAATGAATGAATGGACGAACCATTGGATGAATGTGATGAACGGACGGACCATCGGATGAATGTAATGAACGGATGAACCGTCAAGTGAATTAAATGAACGGATGAACCGTCAAGAGAATTAAATGAGCGGATGAACCGTCAGGTGATGATGAATGAACGGGCGAACCGTCGGATAAATGTGATGAACGGACGAACCGTCAAAGGAATTAAATGAACGGATGAACCGTCGGGTGATAATAAATGAACGGATGAACCGTCGGATGGTGATGAACGAATGAACCGTCGGATGAATGTGTCGCTTCGTTGTTTAAGAAATCTCTGTCTATAAATAGGACAGAAATCTGACAGGAACAAGCACTTTCACTTTTCAACATAAAAATGTCGTCTGAAGATGCACTCAAGAAGGCTGAGCTCGTCCCGAAGGTTGAAGAAGACGTTAAAGAACGTCCTGTCGATCCAAATCAGCCAAAGGAAGCAGAAGCAGGCGAAGGTTCGTCTGTACCCAAGCCACCGAGAGACATCCTGGACTTTCTACTTGAACCAGGAAGGACTGAAGAAGAAGAAGCCATGAGGATGGCTGCCTGCAAGTTCCTCGTGGGCTCCAGCAAGGTGGTTCTGGACTCTTTTGCTGATCGTGTCTTTGAGAAGGACGGCAGTGGTCCGCGTCCAAATGTAGAGAAGGATGATAATGACCTTCCTTAATTTCATGTACTATCATTCATGATTAAATAAAATTTTATTTATGAACATGAACTTGTCTGATGATTTACAAGTATTTACATTTACACATAGTACTTTTTAAGGAATTTGCCATTGATATGCATCATTGCAATTCGTCCATCCAGTTCTGAGAGTTGATACGCTCCATTTGAGAAGACTTTGCTCACAACGTATAGACCTTCCCACTTTACGTCGAACTTGCCTTTGCTCATATGAGTCATAGTCATAGGACGTCTGACTGTTAAAACAAGTTCTCCTTGCTGAAAGGCTCTGACCTTCACTTTATGGTTGAAAGTCTTCGAAATACGAGCTTGATATAACTCAATATGTTGTTGAGCCATTAATCGCTTTTCGTCAAGTGCCTCCAATTCTTGAAGTCGAAGAAGATCATTGTTCTCTGTAGTGAGCTCATTAGCAATGGTAATCCTTAAAAAAGGAATTTGAAGTTCCAGAGGAAGAACAGCTTCACAGCCATATACCAAAAAAAAAGGCGTAAAACCCGTAGGATTGCGGACCGTAGTTCGATAGGCCCATAAACACTCACCAAGCTTTTCACTCCAGTTTCGTTTGTTAGTGGATACAAACTTTTTGAGAAGCTTGATAATAGTTTTGTTGAATGCTTCGGCTAAACCATTAGCAGCAGGATTGTAAGAAGTCGAGGCGACATTGTCAATCCGGTGATCATCACAGAATCTGGTAAACTTCTGACTGATGAATTGCGGTCTGTTTTTATGAATAATTCGTCGAGGGACACCAAATCGATAAATGACATGATGTTTGACGAAGTTGATGACACTACTGGTCTTAACTTCAGCCAAGGGTATAGCTTCAGCCCACTTAGAGAAGTAGTCTGTTACTGCTAAAATGAACCGATGTCCTCTAGAAGAAGGAGGATTAATAGGACCTATGACATCCATGCCCCAAGCTTCGAAAGGCCAAGAAGCGGCTGTCGGATGTAAAAATTCTGAAGGTTGATGAATGAAGTCTGCATGGATTTGACAGGCTCGACATTTCCTTGCATATTCGATGGCATCTGATACCATAGAGGGCCAGTAGTAACCTATTCTTCGGATACGATCCTGTAGTTTACGACCGGGTTGATGTGCTCCGCAAACACCATCGTGAGCTTCACGCAGTACTTATTTTGCCTCTTTACCAGCTAAACAGCGTAGAAGAAGATCGTCATAAGTCCGTCGATAGAGAGTCTTAGTGGTTTGATTGTATTAGAATCGTAGATATCGTCGTCGAATACTTGTAGCCTCCTTAAGATCTTCGGGGAGTATGTCATGAACTACGAAGTCGATGAAAGGAGTTCTCCAATCTTCATTGATAACATTAACTTCAGCAAAATTACTGAATTCAATGTTACGATTGTTTTCTACGCAAAACAATTCTCGATTAGAAATAACCACCACTTGTTGTCTTTGGATGGGGACAGCTAAGACTGCTGCAAGATTGGCTAAGGCATCTGCTTCAGTGTTGCAAGCTCGGCGTACATATTCAATAAAGAAAGCTTTGAACGATGTAGCCATGTTGATTGCTGCCTCAAAGTAAGGTACCAGATCTTGATGATGAACCTCGTAAGTTCTTCTAACCTGGTTGACAACCAGCTTAGAATCACCATAGACTTCGAGATACTCGACGTTCAATTGCTTGGCTAATTGAAGACCAATGAGTAGAGCATTATACTCGGCTACATTGTTAGAGCAAGGCTCATCTAAAGAGTAGGCTCTTTGGATAGTTGATCCTTCTGGAGAAACGAGAACAACTCCAACTCCTGCTACAATAGCACCATTAGGTCCAATTCTGGATGCTCCGTCAAAGAATAGACGCCAAGTTGGAAATTCTTCAGAGATCAAGTTGACTTCCAACGTCTCGTCTGGAATTTTATCATAAAGCTTGGATGTTTCTGGTACGGGATGAGCCGCCAAGGAATCTGCCAGTGCTTGACCTTTGACAGATTTTTGAGGAACATACACCATGTCATATTGGGCTAGAAGGATGGCCCATGTAGCAAGCCGAGAGTTGAGTGTGCTAGGCTTCTTCATTAATACCCGAAGAGGATTAACTCGGGAAATGACATGAATGGTTTGACCTATGATGTAATGTCTTGTCTTTTGAACAGCGAACATAAGAGCCAGACATTCTTTTTCAACCGGACTATAACGGTGTTCAGCACCAATCATAGTACGACTTAGATAGTAGATGGCCTGTTCGTGACCTTCTTTGTTCTTTTGGGCGAGTAAAGCACCCTACGAATGATCCATAGCACGGACATACATTAAGAATGGAATGCCTGAGATTGGTGGCACCAAGACTGGTGGGTTCATGAGATATCGTTTGATGTCGTCGAATGCTTGTTGACATTCTTCAGTCCAAATAAAAGATACACCCTTCTTCATTAGCTGAGTGAATGGTCTGCAGCATCCAGACAAGTTCGAAATGAATCGCCTGATGTACGCAAGTCGGCCTTGGAATCCTCGTAGCTCTTTTAGGTTGCGTGAAGGACGCATCTCTTGAATGGCTTTGATCTTCTCGGGATCCACGTGTATACCCTTAGAGGTAATAATGAAGCCGAGAAATTTACCACTAGAGACACCCAAGAATGACTTAGTGGGATTCATCTTGAGCTGATGTTGACGCATGAGATTGAAGATTGTTTTCAAATCTTGGATATGATCTTCTTTTAGGCGACTTTTGACGGCAATATTGCCAACATAGCATTCGACAGTTTTGTGAAGATATTCTCTAAAAATGGTACTCATGGCCCATTAGTAAGTTGCACCAGCGTTCTTGAGACCAAATGGCATCACTGTGTAGCAATAGACTCCCCGAGGAGTACGGAAAGATGTGTGTTTTTCATCTTCGGGATTCATCTTGATCTGATTATATCCAGAGAATCCATCCATAAAAGATATTCGCTCGAACCCACAAGTGTTGTCAATCATAACGTCCGTGATAGGGAGAGGAAATTCGTCTTTCGGACATGCTTCATTAAGATCCCGAAAGTCGATACAGACTCAAACTTTGTCGGTTTTCTTCAGAACTGGAACAACATTGGCTACCCAATCAGGATGTTGTTCTTCTCGAATAAAGCCGCAAGATATAAGCTTCTTGACTTCATCATCAATTGCATCCATCATTTCGGGCTTGAATCGCCGTTGTTGCTGTTTGACTGGTTTAGCATTAGGAAAAATGTTCAATTTGTGAGTAGCAATCTTGGGATCTAAACCTGGCATGTCCTCGTAACTCCAAGCAAAGACGTCAATGTATTCTTTAATGAGAAGAACCAACTCTTGCTTATCTGCTTCTGGAAGATTCTTGCTAATAAAGATTAGACGAGGCGACTCGCTTTTTCCTACATCAATTTGGACTAGTTGATCTTCAGTAGGAGGTTCTCTTTGTTCAAATCGAAGTACCCACTGATTATCCATCTGTTGAGCCCAGGGATCTGTTTCAGAACTTTCTTCAATATCTTCATCATATCCTTCCGGGAGTTCAGCAGAAACCATATTAGAAGATACGATTACACGATGGACTTCACCGACGCTGGTATCAGAATCCCATGACATGGAATCAGAAGAATTAGAACGTTCTTCGCTATCAGAGTCAGAGACTGCTGGGGATAACATTGGAGGGGAAGCGTATCCGAGACCTCTTTTGGTCCTGCTGTAATACATTTTTGACTTTCCTTGTGGAATAGCGGTACGGAGAGGAGTTTTTCTTCCTTTACCGTAGTTGAGGCCGCTTTTGAAGTCGTAACCCATCATTCGAACGATGTCTTTTGATTGTTGACTGTAACGACGGAATTGAAGATGTCCCATATCGTTAACTTTGCTATCATCCGTGTAGCTAAATTTTTGTTCCGATCTTTTACTAAAAAGTATTGGACGTTCACCTTTCTTGCGAGCAGGAACAATACGATATGAATCTTTTTGGTGTTCATATGACACTTCTGTTTGAAGAGATTGTACGACTCCCATTGTAAATGACTGAAAGCTATCTAACATATCCAAGTAGTATTTAGTATGATAAATAACATCAGTATACTGGAAAGTAGATGCTTTTTCATTGATATATACATCTGTATTTACAGCAGGACCTTTAGACTTAGCAGGCTTGGTCAGATTGATTACAAGAGGGGGAGAAGAAGAACGTGGAGGAAGCTTGTTACGACGAAGGTCAATAACAAGTGGCTCAGAGGAGGTGAGTTCCCTTTTTTTCTTTGTTGTGAGTTAAATCAACAACAAGAGGCTCAGAAGAAGCGATTTGCTTTTTGTCCTTGTTACGACGTAAATCAATAACAAGTGGCTCAGAAGAGGTGAGCTCCCTTTGATTTTGATCAGCATCAACTAATTTTTCTTGAACCGGCAAGTGAATAGCCAGTGGTTTAGAAGACTGAGGATGAGAAACACGCCATTTGACAGGTATGATGAGAGTATCATTGGGCATTGCTCTTTGATCTTCTTCAGTATCCATGGCCAATACCACTTTCATAAATTCTTTCTTGTACATACGAGCATCGTTGCAATACGCTTCAACACCTTTGAAAGGATAAAGGTCTGCAACTTCCTTGTGAACTTGTCCTTTGTCATCAACGTATTTAAAGCATTGATGAAGAGTTGAGGGAACAACATTATGTTCATAGAGGAAGGGTCTTCCCAGAAGAGCGTTGTAAGAACAACCATGATTGTCAATGATATAAAAGGTCACCTTTGTGCGAAGATTACCTATTTGGAGTTTTAGGCGGATCTTGCCCAAAGGTTCACTCCTTCTTTGGTTGAATCCCAAGATAGTGGTGATTATGCTCGAAAGACTATACACTGGTATCTTTAATGCATCTAGCATTGTCTTCGGTATGATGCTAAGAGCAGACCCTGGATCTATCAGGATACGATCGACTTTCATCGAATCGACATATCCTGTATAGTAGAGAGGACGATCATGTCTATTATCTTCCAGTAGCATATCATCCTGAGTGAAAGTGATATTTGGAATCAACTCCAAGACACTATGACAGTGACGGCAAGAGACTGGTTCTAATTTCGACTTTTTGAGAAGAGTTAGGCAAGTTTCAGCCTGCATTAGAGCTTCACTTAAAGTTTCTCGAGTCTTTTTGGAAAGGCGCAAGAGCTCGAAGATTGATAGTCTAGCCGGTGTATTGGCTAATTGAGCCAATATATCAAAGTTGTACGGCTTTTTATGTCCTATAGGAGATAATTTCTTTAGAGGTTTGTCAAAGCGGACTTGTTGCTTGCCTTTGTCAGCCGTCATAGGCTTGGGAGGAATAGGTACTACAACTGGTGAAGATGTAGAAGGGATCTCTTCAGTGGAAGCAGGTTGTGCTGGGGCAGGTTCAGAAGAAGAAGCAGGATTCTCTTGACCTTCAGAATGATCTTTCAAATGGGCTTTTCCTGATCTGGTGCCTAACAGAATCTCTTCGTCAACTGTGGGATCAAAAGACACCATGTTGCAAATCTTTGTCTTGCCCTTGGAGCGAGCTTTCTTTTTGGAAGAAGAAGACACTTTGAATTCCGGAGCAAGATCAGGATGGATCTACATAATTTTACCGTTGTCAAGAGACAAGGGAACAAGACCTTCATTTGGTGGAAGTGGAAGATTCTCAATCTCAAGAGTAGCTTTGGGAATTGGAATGACACCATGCTGTACCATCTGCGGAGGAAAGTCACCAAAATGAACTGAAACCATGTTTGCAGTAACAGTTTTCTCATCTTGTTACAGAGTGACGACACCAGCATTGACAAGCTCTTAAATTTTACCCTTGAGCACATAACATGCTCGAGTAGGATGTCCAATGAACCTGTGGTAGACACAATATTTAGGATGATCTGTCTTACCGACTTCATCAGGTTTCTTTGGATCTGGGAGTTGAATTTTATTGCTTTTGAGTAAACACTCAAAGATGCTTGCAGTGTCATTCTCATCAAAGGAATATTCCACTTTCGGACGAGGTTCCCTCGGTGGAGGTGCAGAAGAAGTGGGAGTAGATGTAGGTGGAGCCACATTGACAGCTAAAGATTCTTTATTTTTGTTCAAATTAATGTTCAAAGTTTCTTTTGCTTTGCGGTTGTTCTGGCGGTTGCCACCACCTGACGTTTGATGTTCATCTCGGTCAGGGTTAGACATTTGTACCCCCAATTGTTTGAATTTGTCAGCACTAACTTCAGCAGCTTTAGCGTTGACAATGAATGAAGGCCAATCTTGGAATTGGGTAGATCCCGTCCACATACTGATAATAGGCAAAAGATTTGCCTTACAAGTATCAATAATGACAGCAGCTGGAGTTCCGGAAGGCATTTTCAAAGCTTCACGGCGAAACCGTTCGATAAAGCTCTTAGCAGTTTCATTATGTTTCTGTTTGATTTTGTTGAGGGCCGACATAGTCATGTCATTAAATCCTTCATAGAACCGTTCCAGAAAGATTTGTTTGAGACCTGAAAAGGAAGTGATACAACCATCGGGCAAACTTCTGTACCAGTCATATGCTACGCCGGCTAAACAACCGACGAACACTCTGGTAAGAAGAGCGTCATTTGGCTGGAGTTGAACGGTCATTACCTCAAAATGATTGATGAATTGACTAGGGGAAGTACTGCCATCGAACAAAGAGATTGTTGGGATTTTGTACTTCGGTAGGAACGAGACTTCCTTCCATTCAACTGGATAGGGCTGCTTGATCCCCAATCTTTGCAAGTTGTCCTTCTCTTTGAAAGCTTCGAATTGAGTTCGCAAGAGTTTGACAGCTTTATTGGCGTCTTCTGATGACGAAGAAGGAGCAGGTTGAGTTGCGGTAGGAGGAGGAACAGCATTATAAGCACTACCCCCAGCTCCTGACTGACTAGGTGTAGTTTGAACTTATACTTGTACAGGAGGCATTTGAGGAGATACTACCCCCAGCCCAGTATTGGCAGGTATCGAAGATGCTATGATCTCTGGACTAGTAGTAGGTACAGTTGGTGGTGTAGCATGCTGTGCTACAATGATGGAATGCATACTAGCAACCATTTCAGCCATGGTTTTTAGTTTGTCTTCAAGTGCAGCAATTCGTTGTTCCTGATTTATAGAAGTTGAAGCATCTGGATCATCAGTGACAACATAAGCTGTCACTTCTCTTGGTACAATGGAAGACACCGTCTGTTCGGAGCTTTTGTTGTACGCATCATAGTCTGAAGAAGAATAACCTGAAGGATTTTGAGGAAGATTCCTTTGACCGATTGTATCTCGGCTTCGAGAACGGGTATGTTGAAACACTCCTTCGGAAGATTCTTGGAGTAATTCTAAATACCGCTGGCTTGGCTTGCGAAGTCTGCAATGCTTAGAGCATCTTTTACCCCCAGTGTCTCGGGAAGTCATGTTAACAGAAGCATACAAGACTTCGTCTTCCTCTGACATAGGTTCAGATTTAGCAAAAGTCAGACGATCAAAGACAGATCGTTTTGTTGTTTGACAGCAACATTGGATGATGACTTTGTGATTGCAATGATGATCAGATAATTGAGATGGAGGTGTTGAGATATTGTCCCATTTTTGCCTAAGATGTTCTCGAAGATCGGGAACAACAGCAGGACGAGGAAAACTTTGAGGGATCTGTTCTTTGATAACATTCGGAACATGATTTTGATTCTTCAAATATTTAGTCGCCTGAGTATACAAGGAAGTGCTCACCTCATTGGCATAAGTATCGGGATTTTTGACCCTAGAGATTTATTTCTGATGATGTTTGATCTTCGGCATTGGCTGTTTGCGTTTTACCGAAGTGGGTCTGTTGAGATAAGTTCTGAGATCAGCAAATTCACCACCAGGGGTTTCTGTCTGAGACACTAACAGTTTTCTCTGTCTGGAACGGGAAATCTTGAGAGTCGAGAGATCCTGGAATTCTGCTACCGGGGTAGGCAGAATACCTCTTTGATCTGTACAAGTTCTCTTGTTATAAAGGAAAGAAGAATCCTTGTTTGAAAGAGTTCTAGTACTTATTGGTGCCAAGACACATTCAGATGGATCCTCTTCAGTAAAGACTGAAGAAGATTGAGAAAAGACCAAAGGGCCTTTTCCTTAATTTTGATATGAAGGGTTAGCTAAAGAGCGTTTCCCTCTGTTGTCTTCCAAGTCATGAGACAAGGAAGTTTGAGAAAAGACCAACGGGCCTTTCCCATTGTTTTGAAGAGAAAGAGGAATAGCCAAAGGACTACCCCCAGTGGATTGTGCAGGAGCAATAGTGTGTTTGGAAAGAGGAGCAGAATCTCTTCTTTTGTTGTGATAAGAAGAGAGTTTAGCCAAAAGGCTGTCACTCTTGGATTGCGCAGGAATGTTTTGCACGTGAGTTCTGGCCACAGAAACTGTAGTTTGCACACCAGGAGTTCTTGCCACAGAGTGCTTAAGTTGCATTCTGGTTGCTGGAATGTTGGTTTGTACAGGAAGTTTGGCAGCCAATTGCGCTAGAGGCATAGGAGTTTTGTACTTAGCTATGGCAGTATATGAAGTCTTTTGTGCATTGGCCATAGCAGACTGCGTAGCAGTGGCAGAGGCAGATTGTGTACTGGACTTGGTGACAGAAGCTTTGGACTGCGCAGCAGACTGGCTGACAGATTGTGCAGAAGACTTGCTGGCACCATCGACAGAATGTGCAGCAGTCTTTGGGACCCACTCTGAGCGCACTTTGCTTGTGGCAGTAGTGGTTGCAGTGCGAGGTGTGGTCTTGGAGTTGATCATGGATTCATAGGCTGTCTGGTTGATCTTCACAACCAGTGTCTTCTGCGTCTTTCTGATAGATGCTACGTCACATTAAGTTGTCACTTCCTCATCGGAGGAGAAAGTCGTCCCTAGCAGAGTCGCCATTTTGTTTGCAAAAACAAAAGTTGAAGAACTTTATTGATACAAACTTTGTAAAAGATTACAATTTGAATTCTGGGAATGGTACAACTATAGGAATCCAATCTAGATGACGATTGCTTTATCCCTTGGACGATGTGAACTCTGAAGACGAAGCCTCTGAAGTTGAAAACAACTCTGGAACTGAAGGCAGAAAGCCTCGGAAGTTGAAGGCAAAAGCCTCGGAAGAATGCAGCAGCACTTGGGCAAGAACTCCTGAACTCTCTGATCTCTGATTATTAATTCTTGATCCCCTTGAATGAAGACTTGAAACTCTATTTATAGAGTTCTGAGAAATAACTAACTTTTAGTTATTCTGGACTGCGCATGATGGATTGTGCAGCAATTGGTTTGCGCAGCCATGGACTACGCAGGCAGTTGCTGGATCATGGGTTAACTGTCTTGGACACATGACATCATTTGATTGAAATACGCATGATCGTGCACAGGTAGTTGCCACGAAATAAGCAATTGATGGCATGAATGCCACGTATACTTTATTATTTGTACTGGTAGAATGCGCACATTGAACTGCGCACACTTTGGATTGCGCCAACTTGATTTGTGCAGGAAATGGATTGCGCCAACTTGATTTGCGCAGACATGGATTGCGCTGCCAACTGTCCTCGAGCGCCGTGCTGCACGTTTAAACGAACGGCCGCCTCGATCTTCGTGCTGTCAGTTGTCAGAAGATTTGATTGTGTCAGGTAATGATGACTTGTGCCACGTCAGCTTGCGCAGTTGAGAGTATGTGCAATCGATCCTGCGCAATCTGAATGATGCACAATCTGTTGTCTGTGCAAGTTATCTGAAAGTTGTATTTCTTGATTTTCTGACTTTGTTGATGTGTGCCACTTGATTTTTTAGGACCTACAGCTGGCCCAAGTATGATAAGCGTCATAATAATTCCACGCCCTGACATCATCAAGAACACTACCTTCAAAGCCCAAACAAGGGCTGGGTCAGTCAAGGAATAACTGTGTAACGCCCCAGTCCCAAAATACATAGGACTAGGAACATAGACATGCCAGCTGTATTCATACGAAGTATACTCCAATATATGAAAGCCTCGTATAAATACATAAGCTGTAAAATGCAGTAGAACCATAACTACTCTCATCCACAAGAATAAAAAATATTATATAATCAACTATGAATTTGTCTTGATACAATATGTTGGGCGGAGACAAATCCACTACCAACAAGTAAAGAAAAAAAATACATAAGAAAAGAAATGAATATGGCGAGCGAAGCGAAGACGATCCAAATGCAATCATCCTCGAAGAAATAGCGATGAACACGGCTAGAGCTAGAACACCTGCGAAAGACAATAGCACACACCTGGCAAGACAACCAGGTCCTCAGAGGGACGTAACAAGACACATAATAGCATGCCATATAAACTGAATAAATATCGCTCAAATAAATCGGTAAATCGAATTTATAACATGGTCCAATACGCACCTACTGAACGAGCGTACCATCCCCCCAATCAAACAAGGACATGAGATGGTAAACTAATTCACGGCAACGTATCTTCCCATGCTATGAATCCAATATGGTATCCGGACCCAACAAGGTTCAATACCTTCTCATCGAAGTAGTAAGCCACACCTACAACCAAACAAGGACAAGATGTGACGAACTAATCCGCGACAAGTTATTGTTCCAAGTCACGGTCAAATACAAGTACCCAAACCAAAAGTACTCGTACCTAACGGATAGGGTGCCTAACCATTCTAAGTGGTATATTGTTAAGAACAATCCTTCCTACGCATGGGCCCTGGCTAAATAGGATCGGCGTAGTCCCCCTTTGGGCACCAGAGGCCCCAGCAGGAAGAGCATGGGTCATCAACCCCGTATCTCCAGCGGCGAGTCCGGGTCACAAGGGAAGTGCATCGAAGCCCATACGCTAAGGAATTGTCCTCCCCGCCCAATGCCTACTGTGTTGTATCCACAACACAAACCACTATAACCGCTAAGTCAAACTAGCATGCAACTTCTATTAGCGGTTATTCCTATCGCACGGCTTGTATGTACTGGTGGCCAGCCAATCACGTACTTCCGTATCCTACATGTGACACACAACTTCGTGTTACAACGTGTCAAGGCCAATGAATGCAACACACAAGGTGGTCCCTTAAATCTAGGTTTAATTTGTAAGAAAATAATACACAGCAGAAAATATAAATGAACAGTAAGTTATAACAGTTATGCCATGTATCACAGTTTATTTTGCATAAAGAAAATAAATAATGCATGAAATATGAGCTAAAATAATTAAACAGCAAATGGCAAGGTGTCTTGCCTGGTAGGATGCCTGGTGTGCTACGATGATCAATGTGGCACGATCTGCAACTTCGATGTAACAACTATGCAAGGTGACCTCGGTTGGTGGCATGGTTAGTTCCATTGGGTCCAGGACGGTCAAGTTAGCTAGGGTCAATAGGTGGAAGGAAAAAATTGGCAATGGATAGGAGGGTTGGGCTTAGTCTTAGGCAAGAATAAATAATCGAAGAAGTTTTTGTATATATAAATAAATATTTTTGGAAAATATTTATTGTTTGAAATATATATTTTTATTAGTAAAATACTTTTAGATAAATGCTTGAAAGTTATATATAAAAAAAACATCTTTATCTCAAAACTATAATTTGTTTGTAGAAAATATTACATCTATATTTAATACCATAAAAATAAGCTTCAAAATCTTGTTTGAAGTACCTATAGGGTCAAGCCCTAATACTATCTTTTGATAAAATACAACATAGAGAATTATTATATAATTATTTTATTGAACAACAACTACAGAAAAATTTACAAAATAATTGCTAATATTATCAATTAACCAAATAATTATTATAATATTATATATATACATAATGTACCAATATACAAATTTCAAAATCTACTACTGTTTCTAAAATATTCATCATATTAATAATAATAAAAATAATAATAACCAAACCTTAATGATTTTTGTAAATCACCCTACTGTATATGCTCTTCTCAAATGACTAACAAAAGAGTAAATAATAAAAACAAAAAAAACAAAAAAGAAATAAAATAAAACCAAAATTCTTGTACCAACAGAGAAGGAGAGAGAATGAGAAAAGAAGAGGAAGCGGAGAGAGGGAAAGAGGGATGGGAGCTCGGAGAGGCTGGAGAAGGAGGCGGCGGAAGGCCAGGGCGGGGGTTCTCGGCTGGACGCGGCGCTGCGGCGCGCAGGAGGCCGGAGATTGGTGCTTCCGGCGTGAGGCGGTGGCACGCAAAGGGGTTTCGGGATGCCGGCGGGGTTGGGCACGCGCGGCGGCGGAGGAGGACGCCGACGGACGGAAAACGAAACGACGGGGCGGTCGGCTGGTGGGCGTGGCAGACTCGATGGCCCGGGGGTGGAGGGTTTTGGCCACGGCAGAGGTTGAGGAGAGGGTTCGGCGGACGGGTGGCGTGAGGGGTGACCGGAGGGCTGTTCGTAGGGCGGCGCCGCGCGGACGGACATGCCGGAGGAAGGCGGCGGCACGCTCAGATCTGGGACGCGGGGGACCGACGTTAGGCGGAGGCCCAGGCGGTGGTCGGCAGCGGCGATCGCGGCGCTGGCTGCGGGATACACGGCCGGTCGAGGTGAGTCAGTGTTAGGGTTTAAATTTTCTGGTGGTTTTTGGTTCTGTTGATGATAATGGTGGTGGTCGGGTTAGGCTTGCGACGAGAAGGGGAAGGTGGTCGCTGAGTGTGGCCGTGGGTGTTTGGGCGAGGATGGAGGTGGCTATGGTAGTGTTGGCGTTGGTTGTGATTGGGGTGTTGGTGTCGGAAATTTCGGTGGCAGGGATTTGGCCAGGTTGAACGGAGGGTGCTGCGGTGGTCGGGTTACGGTGGCGGTGGTGCCGATAATGGCTGGTCGGTGCCGGAGCGTGGACAGCCAGGGGGTTTGGTCGGTGGTGTTGAGCGGAGGAGGCAAAGTTGGTTGTGGTTGGTCTGGTGTAGAAGTTGGGTCGAGGGAAAGGGAAGCGCCGGGATGCCTAGTCGGAAAAATAGGGATAGGATTAGGGTTTGGATGGTGTCGGGGGTGTCCGACACGGAAGTGGTAAATTGAATGTATATGTAATCTATGGAATAATAATTTGGGACGTGGAACACGGACACGGACACGAGGCACTGCACTTGTGGAGAAGTATTTGTGGTGGAATAATGTGGATGATAAAAATAAATTGGAGGAGTACCTGCCTATTTATAGGATGTGGGAATTCCCAATTTGATAAAGATTAGGATTGTTTAAACCCAAATTAGATAATTCAACCTATTTAATTCAAAATCCAAATCCAAATACAAATCCTATTTAAATTAAATCACTTTAGTTTAAAATCAAATCAAATAATCCAATTCCAAATATAGATACTAGTTTAATCTATTTAAATAATTCCAAACATTAAATCAAGATTTAAATGGCCACAATAACTTTCAAAAATATTTTTCAAAATACCAATAATAATAATTTCAAAAATAATAAATATTTTTAAATATCTTTTTGAACAATAAAATATTACTATTAATAAATTTCAAAAATTATACTTTTATTTAAAATAGACCAATAAATAATTACGAAATATTTGTATGCAACAAATATCCTTTACATAATTAGGCTTTTCCAGTATACAAAAATATTACTTATTATTAATAACTTTTAGAAACAAAAGGCTTTTTATAGCAATAATATTTATATAATATTTTGGAAGTGTATAATAAAATAGAGAAAAATGTTTTTCTAAAAATATGTACGCTCGCACATATTCGCACTCGTCGAGCAAATTCGAAAAATGAACTTCCGCGCTCGGCGTACAATACGACTACATGACGTACAATACAAAAAAATTTTTTAATCAGTACTAAAATCGTTAAAATAAAAATATAGTAGAAATTTAGGGGTTTTACAACTGGCTATAGCCAAATTGGCAGAAAAACCTACTAGGCAGGTAGGGCTCCAAGTACACATTATCGCGGTTACGATAAACCAGGTATGCATGGCGGATGTTGCACAACCAGGTGAGCATATTCGGAGACAGAAAGTGAGAAGGTCTGGTACCATCAAGGTATACATTCCTCACTTTCTCATCAGAAAAATGAGGAACAAACACGAAAAAGTTACACCCATCCACCCTCGCCAGCGCCCTCCGACAAGCTGGCATAGTATTGTATTCCCAAGACTGGCGATGGCATTTGAAAAGGAAAGCGTCTTCATCTGTAGCATCTTCCGCTATTCTAGGTCCCATCAAAGACTTGTAGTGCATCGCCAACCACCCCATCAAATAGTGGAAAGGCAGCTCTATACGCTCAAAGTCCAGCGTCTTCTTGCGCGTAATGACCTTGGACGAGAATGTTCGAAGACCATGGTGTATGCTACACACCATAGCAGGAAGAAGGGCCAGTCTAACTCCAAATACCAGCTTAACGGCAGGGAGAATGAAGTGACGGCTGATCCTCTCAATAGAACCTGCCCCTCCCGAGACTACGCAGTTCCGTAGCCATATCATTAAAAATCCAGCCAGGAGCGCCTTCTCTAACATCTGCCTGGTGCCGTAGTAAAAATAGCTAAGAGAGTCAGTTTGACTCCCGAATATGTCGCTCTTGGACCGCGACTTCTTGACGCTCAACATCAGGTCCTTTATCTCTCCATGGGTTCGAGGGGTTCGAGGAGTAACTTCGCCAGAAGGGTCAACTTTAAAAAGATAATTGACCCAGGATGTGGTGTGGGGAGCGGTCCCTTCTGAGCTATCCACCTTTTTTATAGCCATCTGGTGACAAGCACTATGATGGCACAGCAACTCCTGATACACCGCAACAAAACCTGGGAGTCGTTTGTTCAAGTCCTCGAACTCCTCATTCGGCGGGGTATACACCTCGAAAGGCTCGTTCCCCCATGGAAGTTTGGAGACAGTATACATCTCATGGAGAGCAAGCCCCAACTCCCCTCCGGGTGCAAAGAACGTCCCCGTTCGCCGGTTATACATCTCCAAGTGCGCCACGAATAATAGTTTATTGATAGGAAGCCCGTGATAAGTGCCCCGAATGGCATGATAAAGTCCCACCTCTCGCAGGAATGTTCCGTAGGTCTGTAGAACCCAAGTGGTCAACTGGGTCCACGTAGAAGTGGGGTTTATCCAGTTCAGCAATGCCAGTCTGCCAACGGGATAAGATTTTTTGCGAGCGAGCCGATTCAGGAATGTATCAGCTTGAGTGAGTGTGAAGTTGGGACCGTATACATTCATGAAAGAGCCTGGGGCCAGACCCATCATGTATCGGAGGACGGAATCCGTACCCGCGTACGCTGACCGCATGTTCGGGTTATAATGGATATTGCCATCAACATCCCTGATTGGGTAGGAGTTAAGTTACACACCATCTTCCTGTCCAACAACACCATATTGAACCACGACAGAGGATAATGACGTTCCATGAGAGGAATATGGATCGCCATCCCATCTGAAGAAAAATCCTAGTTCTCAGAAATCTCTAATAATCGGGGATTCTTTATGATTAAAGCGTCTCCAAAGAGGAATGAAGGCTTCAGGTATAATCCATCGAACTTCCCAGTATTCATCTTGGCACGGAGATAATGGAGGGTCTGATTCTCGATGGCGTTCAACCTCTCCGAAGGCTCATTAGCAGGAAATTGATTCAGCACATGCTTAACTAAGTCATCAAGAAGCACGTCCAAGGCGAACTGATTCGAGCCAACCAGAAGTTTCCCGCAGAATTTACTGGCCGATTCACTGAAGAAAGACAAAAGAAACAATGTCAAAAAGATAGCCGAAACACAACTACTTGATGCTTATGCGGCTTAGTTCAGCATAGCCTTATGCGGCTCAGTTTGAAAGAGCTCATGCGGATTCTGTTCGAATGAGCTTATGCGGTTCGGTTCAAAATGAGCGTATGCGGTTCAGTTCAGATGAGCTCATACGGTCCAGTTCGAATAAGCTTATGTGGTTCTGCTCGAAATAGGCTTATGCGGTTCATTACAGATGAGCTTATGCGGTCCAGTTCAAATGATCTTATGCGGTTCAGTTCGAAATAAGCTTATGCGGCTCAGTTTAAAAAAGCTCATGCGGTCCAGTCCAGATGAGCTTATGCGGCTCTGATGATGAAGTAGTTATGCGGCTGCAAACAACAACTTTCATGCGGCTCAGGCCTGGGTCATATCCCATGCGGCTCGAACATGAGTCGGACACGCAGCACACTTGGAAATACAGGCTCGCGCATAAGATATGCGGCGTAGCCATGACAGTTCATGTTGATGGTCCTACCAGCAATAGGCGGGTGAACGTCGGGGTAAAAAACAGGCACATCAGTCGGCGGAGGAGCTGCCACGTCCGCCGCCACAGCCGATGAAGATGCGGCCTTCTAGACCTTCGCTGCCACAGACGACGATGCGGCCTTCTTGCCCGTAGCAGCGGTAGTATTCTTGGGAGCCATTGTCGATCGTTGATAGGAGAAGACGAAAAGGAAGTCGGCAACAAGGAGTTCGAGCAAAGAAAGAAGGTAAAGAAACCCTCAAAGAACAAATTACTCCTATTTATAGGCGAAGGAGGCTCGTAAATTAACAAACACCTCGATCCGTACGCCGCCTAAAAGAATAAAAGGCAAAACGCTTCGGTCAAAGCAAAACTGACTCTTGGGATCCTCCCCCAAAAGGCGGCATTAATTCAAAAAACGAATCATGGGCATTTAATGCAGAAGATTTGCACATGTGGTTGGGACACGTGGCAAAAAGTCTATGCGGCCTAACAGTTCATGCGGCCAGATAAATCCATGCGGCTGAACCATCTATGCGGTTAGCAAAGGCCATGCTTCTTATTCAAAGTATTTCAATTTTACAAATTGAAAACTTTGAAGGGGGTCCTGTAGAAGCATGGAAAATATCGGAATGATGGTCTATGCGGCTCGGAACATGAGAACTCCATGCAGCTCATACAGGGGCAGTCCCATGCGGTTCAGAGAGACTCTCAGTCTCATGCGGCTCGGAGCAGGAGAATCCATGCGGCTTACATAGGGACAGTCCCATACGGTTCAAAGAGTCTTCCAGCCTCATGCGGCTCGGAAGTATATGCGGCTCACAAACGACCAACAGAGATATGCGGCTCGATCAACACCACGTGTCCCCATGGGATCCCTTCACACAGCTGGCCATCAATTAATGGCCTTATTTAATGCTCTACCGTGATTTGACAGCTGACGGCTTTGGCATAAAGTGCCATGATGGTCCTGTCGTAATGACAGGCTCTTCGGAAATAGGAGAAAATCTCTGACACGATCCAAGATTGCCACGTGGCTACTCCCATGCGGCTCAATTGAAGAACAGCTTCATGCGGCTGGCAGGAATCATCTTCCTGCGGCTCACCAAGAAGCCATCCCATACGGCTCGCAAGTACTATACCTATGCGGCTCACTGAGATGCTGTCTCATGCGGTTCATGGATATCATGCGACTCTGGCAGGGTCCACCATTAAGACATGTGGCAGAGATTTAATTGCCTCCATGACTTGACAGCCGTTAGCAGGGTGATTATGGGACGCGTGGTTTTAAATCAATCAGAGATTTACCAGATCCCAATAACCATATTTAACGTTATCCTCATAATTAATGAGATCAGGGCATATCACTCGTGATCAAGCCAATGGGACACGTGGTGAGAGATCCAAGCTTGACACAACCAATCATGAAGATTTAAAGTAATCAGCATTAATCATTCACAGGATTCAATACTATCCACATTTATGGCCCAGATCCTTCACGCTTAAGACTAATGGTCCAGATTGATTAAATATCAGGCCGCCGCCACTTTGAGAATGGGTAATCATCTAAACCCTAATGATACCCCTACTCCTATAAATAAGCAAGGTGCCATTCCCTTGCGAGATATACACGGAGACTCCCCCAATAATCAGAGAGAAAATACACACAGAGAGAGAGAAGCCAGAATAGTAATAGAGGGAGAGCAAGAAGAGCATTTCTTCGTCAACGCCAACCATCTCTTCACAGGAGCCAAGGCTGCATACCGATCGTCCAAGAAGTAAGGCAGGGCTGTCGTCGCCTTCTCGAGCCTCTATCGTCACCCTCCATAATCTAAAATAAACAATTGTACTTAGACTACTGTACCTAGGTTTTCGTCCCTAGGCTTTTTTTGTATAAGCGAGTTTGTAACGTGAAGTAAAAGTCCAGTCCTCCGATAATTGTTCTGTTCTTTTATATTTCATGGCAAACCTGCCCAATGCCTACTATATTGTATCCACAACAATAACCTCTATAACCGCTAAGTCAAACTAGCATGCAACCTCTATTAGCGGTTATTCCTATCGTACGGCTTGTACGTACTGGTGGCCAGCCAATCACGTGCTTTCGTGTCCTACATGCGACACACAACTTCGTGTTACAACATGTCAAGGCCAATGAATGCAACACACAAGGTGGTCCCTTAAATCTAGGTTTAATGTGTAAGAAAAATAATACATAGCATGAAATATAAATGAACAGTAAGTTCTAATAGGTTATGCCATGTATCACAGTTTATTTTGCATAAAGAAAATAAATAATGCATGAAATATGAGCTAAAATAAATAAACATCAAATGGCAAGGTGTCTTGCCTGGTAGGATGCCTGGTGTGCTACGAAGATCAATGTGGCATGAACTGCGACTTCGGAGTAACCACTATGCAAGGTGACCTCGGGTGGTGGCACAGATTGTTCCAATGGGTCCAGAAGGGTCAAGTTAGTTAGGGTGGATATAAGGTAGTCTCGAAATGGGCGAAGGAATAGGAATAATAGGACTTAATTATGGACGGAAGGATAATCGAAGTAAATAATATATATTCAAATTTAGAAAAACAATTTATAATATTCGAAAACTAATTTGAATCTAAATAATTATTGGAAAATACTTAATTCAAGAAAAATCATCTTTGGTTAAAAACTCTAAGTTTGTCAAAATACAATTTTAGGTAGAAGTCTATATTTTTATATAAAAAAAATACTTTAGATAAATATTGAAGAGAAAATACCAAAAATTTTATTTCATAATTCGTAAACTACATTTTATGGGTCAACATATTTCTAGGTAATATAAAAATCTAGAATAATTATTTAGGGTTTTAAAAAAATAACATTTAAGTCAAAGCTATTTTTTTAGAAATACCAGAATAATATATATATTAGATTTAGAAATCTCTAAAAATATGGCCAAAATTAATAATAATTATTTCCAAAGCTTAACCTAAATATATGTTTATGTAGAATTTATAAAAGAATGATATGAAAATAGTTACCTCTATATGATATAAAGATGTACTAAACAAAACAACAGAATAATAATAATAATAATAATAATAATAATAATAATAATAATAATAATAATATAAATATTAATAACTATAAATCTACCAGAACCTGATAATAATAATAATAATAATAATAATAATAATAATAATAATAATAATAGTAATAATTAATAACAATCAAAACAAATTAGTGGCTGTTCCATTTTACAGGAGGAGGAGAGAGAGAGAGACGAAAAGAGGGGGTTCAAACAAAATCGAGAGAGGGCTGAGGAGCGAGAGCTGAGAGATAGAGCGATGGAGAGAGGGAGAGATCGGCGGCGTGGGAGCTCGGCTTAGGCGGAGCTTCTCGGCGGAGAGGACGCGGCCGAGCAGGGGGCTGTCGCGGAGAGGTGCGGCGAGACTGGTGCAGGGCGGCGGCTAGGGTTGGCTCGGGTCTAGGGGTCGTCGACGGACGGCTGTTCGGCAGGTGGATTTGGGGAAAATGGGAACGGGTTTTCTGGCAAGGTCTCAGCGCTGGGTCGGTGCGCACGCGGACCGGACGGTGGCGGAAGAGGTCAGAGAGGGTCGGGGGGCGGTCGCGTGCTGCGACGAGGGACGGCTCGGCTGAGCTTGGATGAACGGCTGCGGCGGGACGCTGGGATGGCTGGCGGCTAGGTGCCGATTTCGATCGGTCGACGGAGCTACGGAGGGGCTGATGGTCGGGCGGCTCACCGCTCCGGCGGCGCACGGAAGGGGGTTTTGGAGGAGGCTGGACCCGACCGTTCGCCGGCGGCCTGCGAGGTAGTGGACATGGCCTCGCGGGGTGCGCGGAGCGGCGGTCTCGCGGAGGCATGGCGAAGAGGTCGGGAAAGGAAACCACGGCGGACGGCGGAGCTCGCCGGCCACGGGAAGGTAAGCGGTGGTGGCGGGGGTGTTTGTTTCTATTTAGGGTTTTTCTTTGGGGGGATTTGGTGGCTGATGGTGGCGATGGCGGTATTGATCGGTATGACGGGGCTACCGCGGTGTTTGGGGAAGTTGTGGTAGGTGGCAGTAGTCGTAGGGTGGTGCCGAAGGGGTGGTTGTGTCCTCAGCGGTGCGCTGGAGATGGTGGCGGCTGTAGGGTTGTTGACGGTGGTGGTGGTCGAGTACTCCAGGCTGCTGGGAGTCGGGACGAAGGTGGTTAGGAGGCGGGGTTGTTCGGTTGTCGGCCAGTGGCCATGGTCGGGGTTGTGATGACGGGGAATGGTGGAGGTGGTTGTGATGGGGGCTGTTGTTGGCGGGTGGCGACGGGAAGTCGTCGGGGTGGTGATCTTGGGGAGATGACTGGATCGGGATTGGTCGGTGGTTAGGGATAGGATTATGATTAGGAATTCATTGATGTCGGGGTGGGTCCGACACGGGGAATATATGTATATGTAATCTATGGAATAAGATGTGGACACCGACACGATGCACGATAATTATGGGTTGTAGAATTTGTAGAAAATGAATTGTGGAATAATTATATGGAAGAGTACCTGCCTATTTATAGGATGTGGGAATTCCCATTAAGATAAGGATTAGGATTATTCAATCCCAATTTAGATAATTCAATTACTAAATTTAAATCAATGAATCAAATCTAAATTTAAACCAAATTCCAGTTTAAATCTATAAAGTATACCTTTATACTATTTAAATTTAATCCATAAAATTAAATCGATATTTAAAATGGCCACAATAAATTTAAATATATATTTTCTAAAATTACTAATAATAATAATTTCGAAAATTACATTATTATTTAAAAAAATTAATAAATAATTATGAAATATGTATATATGCACAAATAATATTTACAATTATATACTTAATTAGTATACCATTTTATAAGAAGGCTTTTCATAAATAACTCTTATATTTAAAATTTTGATAGCTAAAAATAATTATTATATATATTATCTTGGAACTATAAAAATAGGAAAAAATGTTTTTTCTAAAATATGTATGCTCGCACATATTCGCCCTCGTCGAGCAATTACGAAAAATAAAATTTTGTGTGCGACGTATAATACGACTATGCGACGTACAATACAAAAATTTTAAATCAGTACTAAATTTAATAATAATAAAAAAGTAGAAATTTAGGGGTTTTACATCCTACCCAACTTAAAAGAATTTCGTCCTCGAAATTAAGAATTTAGTAGGGGGTGAGAAGACACAAGCGGGTATCGATGGGGATCAAACGATGACAATGTTTTCACAAAAACATGTCGTAAGAAATCGCGATCTAGATCATAGAAAAATAATACGGTATGGTCATAATCGATAGGAAGGTTAGAGGAAGTTCTAGTATAGTGTCTTCGTCCTTCTAAAATAGGTGAAGTCGAAAGCAATAAGGAGTTCAAAGGAGGTGTTATCGAATACGAATATGTGGTACAAAGGCGTCTGAATAATTCAAAATAAGTTACCAAGGCAGTCGCAGATGGGACTCTAGAGGACAAGTTTAGCTAAGTCCCCATCCACGTAGAACGATAGATAAAAGTGAACCAAAGTGCACTAGGTTGATCAGACCATCATGCGCCGGTTCTGAGTAGACAATACGTTAGTGGATGCATCCAATAACATATATCATGAACCAGCTTGATAAAGAATTGAGCTTGTAAAAACTAGGCTACTTTAGCATCATTGGTTAGATAGTAAAAATATAGTCACGATGGTAGATGAAACAAATATGAATAGTCTAAGAGTCATAAAAATCTAAGTCTTGTTTATTCCTATACTACCATTCTACGGTTTTATTGACCAAGGCTTGGTTGACCAAATGGGTTAAATTCCTCTAGTCTCTATGGTCTAGATAATACTTTTTGTATTCTCTTAATGGTCAAGGGTGTGTCAGGTCGTGCGGTATTCTACCCAACTTAAAAGAATTAAGCTAAGGGTGTTTTGGGACATCCAACTAGTATGGTCAATCTCTAGCAAGCACGAAGGGGAGTTAAGAATAATGATAGATGGAATTAAGCAAGATGCAATCGATGAGTCGAACAGTAGTTCGAACATAGAATCGAGGAAAGAGGTCAAGTATGTGGACGAGATCCTAGACTTCTAATCCAATTCGCAAGCTTGCTTGGTACGGTAAAGTAACCAAACAATTTATCTTGACCTGCATGGGCCACCACAAAAATATGTAACGCCCCAGTCCCAAAATACGTAGGACTAGGAACGTAGACATGCCACCTATATTCATACGAAGTACATAGGCCTCGTATGGATACAGAAGCTGTAAAATACAGTAGAACCATAACTAATCTCATCCACACAAAATAAATGAATAAAAGATATCATATAATGATAATGATTTGTCTTTGGTACAATATGTTGGGCGGAGACAAATCCACTACCAACAATGAAAAGAAATACATGATAAGCAAAAGAAAGATTTTGGCGAGCGAAGCGAAGACGATCCAAGTGCAATCATCCTCGAAGAAATGGAGATGGCCACGGATAAAGCTAGAGCACCTGCGACAGATAATAGCACACACCTGGAAAGATAACCAGGTCCTCAGAGGGACGTAACAAGATACATAATATTATGCCATATAAACTGGATAAATATTGCTCAAATAAATAAGTCAATTGAATTTATAACATGGTCCAATACGCACCTATTGAACGAGCGTACCATCCCCCCAACCAAACAAAGACAGGAGATGGTAAACTAATTCAAGGTGGCGTATCTTTCCATGCTAAGAATCCAATATGGTATCCGGACCCCAACAAGGTTCAATACCTTCTCATCGAAGTAGTAAGTCACACCTACAACCAAACAAGGACGAGAAGTGACGAACTAATACGCGACAAGTTATTGTTCCAAGCTACGGTCAGATACAAGTACCCAAACCAAAAGTACTCGTACCTAACGGATAAAGGTGCCTATCTATTTTAAGTGAAATATAGTTAAGAACAATCCTTCCTACGCATGGGCCCTGGCTGAATAGGATCGACATAGTCCCTCCTTGGGGCACCAGTGGCCCAATCAATAAGAGCATGACGTTCTGCAGAACGACAGTGGCCATCAGTAATCATGGGTCAACAATCCCGTATCTCCAGTGGAGAATCCGGGTGTCACGACCCGCACCCACCGGGAGGGTACGAGTACGTAGCAGCGCCCAGCCTACGTCGCAGTGTCGGCGGTAGAACGTTGTTCTAGGTCATGAACTATAACTACATAACATGAATATACTCTCCAAAAGGAGGCCAACACAGAGGTACAACTCAATCACAATCTAAGGCAGAATGTAGCACGATGGAAATAGATAAGAAATCCTCAACTGAGGTACAGCAAAAATAAATAACAAGTCTCAACATCTATAAAGTATACAACTCTGAAAATAAAGACAACAGTTTAAACATGATAAGAGAGGACAGTCTAAGCTATCTACACTATACAAGGTATCATCCTGAGCAGCTGCCTGAACCTCTCCAGGGGTCCAGGTCGCGAGTGTCAACTAGGCAAACTCCAAGTAAGGGTGCAGGGTTCCTCATCATCCTCTGTAAAATTTTTAACAGGTCCAGTCAGGACGGAAGCGAGCATAAAACATCTCACGCAGTTCATATCATGTTAGGAAATATAAAGCATGCAATAGAGTAAGGTACATGAAACGCTGAAAGAAAGAAGTATATGAAAAATAGTAGAGATTTGATAACAGAAAATATCTAAATATGATAAGTAAGAACTATAAGCCTACTGTGATTTAGAGTATAATATGGTTATATAAACGGTCTTGGAAAATGCAATGGTAACTCCATTGTACGTGGGTGTACAATAGGTATGTACAATAGTTATACAATCTTGTATAATAGGATTTGATTACATAACCAATTCTACTCCCCCTCCCCAATCAATACACAAGGATCCACTCTAGTTACGTTATCTTGCACAATAGTGTACAATGTTATACAATAGATGTACAATATTATACAATAGATGTACAATATTATACAATAGTTGTATAATATTATACAATAGTGTACAATGGTCTATCCCTGGGACTCATGTGATACTGAGAGTACAATATGCACAAGGAGTATAAAAGGATATAGGTATTCAATAAATACAATATGGAAGTGAAACGCACAACACAATATGTATCTAGTGAATACAAGGGGATAACATCCCAAAAAGAAGATCCGTATAGTACCAATCCGTGATAACAACGTATCAGCATCAAGTACAGTAATCTAGAGCAAGAATGTAAATCCAGACAAGTATGAAATGGTCAGAGAATGTACTCGCCTCGTATCTGAATGTTTGAAGTAAATGTACTGCCCGAGATGAGATACTGACTCCTAGTTAGAGCAACACAAGTCAAGATGTATACAGGAGATGATATATGAAATGTACAATGCATCTGTATGCTGTCTAGGTCAAACTAGACCAAAGTCAAATCTCGGTCAACTCTAGTCAACTAGACTAGTCAAACTAGGTCAACTAGGTCAACATACACTCAATGAAGTCTCACTAGGCCTAACCAGTCTACCCTAGCTAGTACACACCATAAAATCTAAGGCTATACAAGCCAACACGAGTCACATATCAAGATACATCACATTCATGCATATTCAACATTATATATATATATATATATATATATATATATATGAGAAAAGAACTAACATGTAAAGCTATGTGTGTGTGTGTGAACATGGAGGTGTACATGAAAAAAGAAATCAACATTAGTTATGAGTTTACACTACACATGGCACAAAGCTAACCCATCTACATTACACATGTATTATACTTAACATGCATGGCTACAAGTATACATCTATATACATTAGAGTAGAGACTATTTAAGTTATAACTAACATGCATATATACTTTACATAAATCTATATATATTATAGCAATCATTTAGAGAAGGGTTACATGGCATGGTGGTTGATATAGAGTGGGGTATCCTTGTGCAGAGGGTGAAGTTCATTCTCAATTTAGTTCCATATTTACGTATAAACTAAAGTGAGCTATCCCATAAACTGGTGTAACTAACCACATAAAATGAACCATGTTATCTGAAATCTGCCATTAAGCCAACATCCCATATGCATACAGCTCATACATCGTCTAATACTGAAATTAACTAACATTTCGAATTAAGGGGTTGAAGGTTAACATTACATTCATAGACATTCCACTATATTGAAAACTAAAATTGGCTTGGCAATAGGAAAAGGAAGGTATATATGCTTACATGGACAGTTCAGTGTTCGAACAACCTAAAATGAACTAACATTCAATCTAAATATCAGCTATGCATTGGTTCTATGTCTACATATAAAATCTGATATTACATTTACAATATTTATACATTATGCATTCATATCTATCATTACATATATACCTTGCATTTATATCTAGCATTCATTATATACTTTCATGCATGCGTTGTATATCATTCTTTCATTCATGCATTTATGCATTGCTTACATATGTTACATTAATTACATTCCTACATGCTTGTATTCAACCATATATATACATTAATATAAAGAGAATATATATCATTTTATTCATCTAGCATATTATGCATTACATACTCTATATTTATTTAATATCCGTACTACATAGGCTCATAGGTTACACAAAATGCATATATCGTATAGTCACTCTTTTACTTAAAACCAATACTGTACCAATTGGATATTCACTAAATTCTAGGATTAAAGTTTGTTGTAGTACTTCGTGTTAGCTTTCCGAAACTTCAAACGGATCGCATTTTCGTGTACGGAAGCTTCCGAAATCGCGAAAATACCAAAACGCGTTCGTCTTTCGTACAGCTGACACTCAAATAATTTTACAGAAAGTTACAGAAAGGATTTGGCTTATTAAAATATGTATTTGGAAAGCTAACTTCGATACGGTTCTTTCAAAAAAAATGGGAGATAAATTGGAGTTTTAAGCAAAAAGTTATGATATTTCTAAGTTGCTATTGCTACTAAAAATGTGGATAAAAATTATGACGAATTTGGGTAGTTTGAGACAAAAGAACACAAGTATATAACATAATATATCAAGAACTCACTCTCTACACTAAAATATATACATGAGACACTATAGAACACATCTCCAATACAAAAATATGAGATTAAACATGTAATAATTCATTCATACATAACAACAACACATAGTGTGTCCAAATTTGGGGTTTTCCCACATGGACACAACCACAACACAAAGGACACTCCTATGACCTCCAAATGGACACGAAATGGACACAAATGGAGATACAACCATGGGGGTCATTCCTATCGGTTCAAAATAGACCTATATGCATGAGAAAATGAAAAGGAGAAGGAATTTATATCTCCCGGTAGATCGAATCGAAGAAAAGCCTTCCCGGAGCGACACCGACACGTAGAGATTCCAAAAGGACACGAACGAGCTCCTAATCCTCCCAAACTTGGGTAGCTTCCTCCTTGGCTAGAAATTTGGGGAAGAACAAGAGAGAGAGTGTGGATGGGAATAATGAAATGAACTTGAGCCTATCCTCTCCCAAAGTGGCTGGCCATATTGGGCTATTTGTCCTATTATGGTAAGGTCCAAAATGCCCCCACTAACCTATTCTATTAGTATTAGGAAAGGGCTAATTGGTTGGAGCTAAATTAGTCATTCTAAAGTCTCTAATCACACTAACCTTATCCATAATAATTAGTCTAATCCCTAACTAAAATATTTCTATCATGTGGGCCATGGCTGACTAATGTGTGGGTCCGCTAAAGTCAACACTACCCCCGGGTCCCCGTTTCAAGTCGGATTGAGCTGAAATTCGAACCTGACTCAAATAACTCCAAAACAATATCATAAAAAATAAAATAAATTTCAAAAAATATTTCAAAAATACAAAATAAAAAAAATACCCCTGTTCCTAAAAACTGGGGTTGACAAATTTATCGAAATTAAAACCAAACAATAGTAAAATGTTAAAATCACAAGTCATAATTTTAAATAGTTTAAAAATGATTAAAAATCACCAAAAATTATAATATGAAATAATTATCAATAAATAATAATTATAATTACAAAATTTTAAAATTATCCTCATTTGGAAAACTGGGTGTTACAATCCTACCTACCTTATAAAAATTTCGTCCTCGAAATTAAGCTGATCGCACCCCCTTCTAGGTCAAACATAGTCAAGGGTCAATCACTAGTCAATTTCTCAACATCCAAGTACTTGGTCATCAACTGGTCAACTTCGTTTTACCTATACTAGCTATTTATGTGTTGGCAACTAGAATTTAGCAAAAGAGAAACTCTATAATAGACTAGCTCTTAACTTTCCAATCCTATCAAGTCACCTATAACTAAATACCTATAAGCTAAGCACATGAATACCAAATACCACACATATATATATATATATTCTCAAGAACAACAACCCATTACATATATCCTAAGTATATCATCTATATATACACCTCTTAGTCCTAGGTGAAACTACAACTATGCTCAAGGGCAGGCTCTGGTCACTGGGTGCCTTACTGGAAGGGTAAAGGAAAGCTATAATAAATCATCAAGGTTTTATGGCATACTACATCCTATACGTAACTGGTTGGTATCATAATAACAGGGAATTATCTGCAATGGGTTACTATTCTAGCACCAATGCTAACTATCACCTCTAGGGTACAGACACTCTACAAGTCACCATATCTATATACTATGAAGGAACTACCTATGAACAAGCTCTACAAACTAAATATCCCTACTCCTAAGTCATTTATAACAATAAAAAGGGTATGATGTTTTAAACCTTCTCAAGATACAATCTGCTAATCATATGCGTCTGTCCAAAATCATGTTGTCTAGAGTCTTCATCATGCTATTGAGCAAGGCTACGATAATCACAGAGTCCTTGACTAAGGTACGTACCTCTAGGTTCATGGTATTTAAAATTTTTGTATTGCCGTATCCGACGGCAAAAATCTTAAATTCCCATACCCAAGAAATACATCCGAAATCTAACTACATGTCCAACTAACACGACTATCGAAGATTCTAGATCCCATAATTTAGGTGACCTAGCCCATATGATTTATCTCAGAAAAAAATCAACATAACACCAAAACAATAGGACAAAATTGATAAATAAACAAGAAACAGGAAGAATCGAATTTTAAGACAGCTATAAGAGGCAATTGCGGAAATGAAATCAAAAGAACAGAACCTGCAACTAGATCTCCAACGGCCTGTGCATCCTTGAATGTCCTGACGATAGCTCGTCCTGCTAGTTTCCCCTGGTCTGCTGCTGATGCTGCATGAATCACCATTGCTGAGAGAAATCAGAAATGACGGGAGAAAATCTCTCTACAGATAGAGGTGCACCTCCAATGTAGCAGAAACGCCAACCTGAGTCGGCACAACAAGAGCTGCGGTCTCGAGGCCCTGATGAACAGGACGAGAGATGGCCAGCCTCTCGATAGTATTCCTCGAACCGAAGCGATGAGATCGTGTCTTCATAACCATCATGAAAACAGATCAAAACAAGAAGCAATTTCTGAGAATAAAGCGAAAATTCAAAGGATGACAGTTTATATTCGAGGGAAGTCAGTAAGCAACAATTTTAGACAAAAGAAATCTGATTAAGAATTTTTTCTAATGTGATTGAGTACCCCAAAAATATCCTAATCCTACTACAGGCTGTAGTGATACTCTAGTTCGAATACCACTACATAAACTCGACCTGCATGGGCCACCACTAAAAATGTGTCACGACCCGCACCCACCGGGAGGGTACGAGTACGTAACATCGCCCAGCCTACGCCGTAGTGTCGGCGGTAGAACGTTGTTCTAGGTCATGAACTATAACTACATAATATGAATATACTCTCCAAAAGGAGGCCAACACAGAGGTACAACTCAATCACAATCTAAGGCAGAATGTAGCACGATGGAAATAGATAAGAAATCCTCAACTGAGGTACAGCAGAAATAAATAACAAGTCTCAACATCTATAAAATATACAACTCTGAAAATAAAGACAACAGTTTAAACATGATAAGAGAGGACAGTCTAAGCTATCTACACTATACAAGGTATCATCCTGAGCAGCTGCCTGAACCTCTCCAGGGGTCCAGGTCGCGAGTGTCAACTAGGCAAACTCCAAGTAAGGGTGCAGGGTTCCTCATCATCCTCTGTAAAATTTTCAACAGGTCCAGTCAGGACGGGAGCGAGCACAAAACATCTCACGCAGTTCATATCATATTAGAAAATATAAAGCATGCAATAGAGTAAGTTACATGAAACGCTGAAAGAAAGAAGTATATGAAAAACAGTAGAGATTTGATAACAAAAAATATCTAAATATGATAAGTAAGAACTATAAGCCTACTGTGATTTAGAGTACAATATGGTTATGTAAATGATCCAGGAAAATGCAATGGTAACTCCATTGTACGTGGGTGTACAATAGACATATACAATAGTTATACAATCTTGTATAATAGGATTTGATTACATAACCAATTCTACTCCCCCTCCCCAATCAATACACAAAGATCCACTCTAGTTACGTTATCTTGCACAATAGTGTACAATGTTATACAATGGATGTACAATATTATACAATAGATATACAATGTTATACAATAGTTGTACAATGTTATACAATAGTGTACAATAGTCTATCCCTGGGACTCATGTGATACTGAGAGTACAATATGCACAAGGAGTATACAAGGATATAGGTATTCAATAAATACAATATGGAAGTGAAACGCACATCACAATATGTATCTAGTGAATACAAGGGGATAACATCCCAAAAAGAAGATCCATATAGTACCAATCCGTGATAACAACGTATCAGCATCAAGTACAGTAATCTAGAGCAGGAATGTAAATCCAGACAAGTATGAAACGGTCAGAGAATGTACTCGCCTTGTATCTGAATGTCTGAAGTAAATGTACTGTCCGAGATGAGATACTGACTCCTAGTTTGAGCAACACAAGTCAAGATGTATACAGGGGATGATATATGAAATGTATAATGCATCTGCATGCTGTCTAGGTCAAACTAGACCAAAGTCAACTCTCGGTCAACTCTAGTCAACTAGACTAGTCAAACTAGGTCAACTAGGTCAACATAGACTCAATGAAGTCTCACTAGGCCTAACCAGTCTACCCTAGCTACTACACACCATACAAATCCAAGGCTATACAAGCCAACACAAGTCACATATCAAGATACATCACATTCATGTATATTCAACATTATATATATATATATATATCTATATTTTATATATATATATATATATATATATATATAAGAGAAAAGAACTAACATGTAAAGCTATGTGTGTGTGTGTGAACATGGAGGTATACATGAAAAGAGAAATCAACACTAGTTATGAGTTTACACTACACATGGCACAAAGCTAACCCATCTACATTACACATGTATTATACTTAACATGCATGGCTACAAGTATACATCTATATACATTAGAGTAGATACTATTTAAGTTATAACTAACATGCATCTATACTTTACATAAATCTATATATATTATAGCAATCATTTAGAGAAGGGTTACATGGCATGGTGGTTGATATAGAGTGGGGTGTCCTTATGCAGAGGGTAAAGTTCATTCTCAGTTTAGTTCCACATTTACATATAAACTAAAGTGAGCTATCCCATAAACTGGTGTAACTAACCACATAAAATGAACCATGTTATTTGAAATCTGCCATTAAGCCAACATCCCATATGCATATAGCTCATGCATCGTCTAATACTGAAATTAACTAACATTTCGAATTAAGGGGTTGAAGGTTAACATTACATTCATAGACATTCCACTATATTGAAAACTAAAATTGGCTTGGCAATAGGAAAAGAAAGGTATATATGCTTACATGAACAGTTCAGTATTCGAACAACCTAAAATGAACTAACATTCAATCTAAATATCAGTTATGCATTGGTTCTATGTCTACATATGAAATCTGATATTGTATTTACAATATTTATATATTATGCATTCATATCTATCATTACATATATACCTTGAATTTATATCTAGCATTCATTATATACTTTCATGCATGCATTGTATATTATTCTTTCATTCATGCATTTATGCATTGCTTACATATATTACATTAATTGCATTCCTACATGCTTGCATTCAGCCATATATATACATTAATGTAAAGAGGATATATATCATATATATATCATTTCATTCATCTAACATATCATGCATTACATACTCTATATTCATTTAATATCCATACTACATAGGCTCATAGGTTACACAAAATACATATATCGTATAGTCACTCTTTTATTTAAAACCAATACTATACCAATTAGACATTCACTAAATTCTAGGATTAATTATGTTGTAGTACTTCGTGTTAGCTTTCCGAAACTTCAAACGGATCGTATTTTCGTGTCCGAAAGCTTCCGAAATCGAGAAAATACCAAAATGCGTTCGTCTTTCGTACAGCTGACACTCAAATAATTCTACAAAAAGAATTTGGCTTATTAAAATATATATTTGGAAAGCTAACCTCGATACGGTTCTTTTAAAAAAACGGGAGATAAATCAGAGTTTTAAGCTAAAAGTTATGACATTTCTAATTTGCTATTGCTACTAAAAACGTGGATAAAAATTATGACGAATTTGGGTAGTTTGAGACAAAAGAACACAAGCATATAACAAAATATATCAAGAACTCACTCTCTACACTAAAATATATATATGAGAAACTATAGAACACATCTCCAATACAAAAATATGAGATTAAACATGTAATAATTCATTCATACATAACAACAACACATAGTGTGTCCAAATTTGGGGTTTTCCCACATGGAGACACAACCACAACACAAAGGACACTCCTATGACCTCCAAATGGACACGAAATGGACACAAATGGAGATACAACCATGGGGTCATTTCTATGGGTTCAAAATAGACCTATATGCATGAGAAAATGAAAAGGAGAAGGGATTTATACCTCCCGGTAGATCGAATCGAAGAAAAGCCTTCCCGGAGCGACATCGACACGTAGAGATTCCAAAAGGACATGAACGAGCTCCGAATCCTCCCAAACTTGGGTAGCTTCCTTCTTGGCTAGAATAGAGAAGCAAAGAAGAAGATTTGGTGGCAAAATGGAAGGATTTGGTGGAGAAATTGCTAGGGATTGCTCTCAAGAAATTTGGGGAAGAATAAGAGAGAGAGTATGGATGAGAATAATGAAATGAACTTGAGCCAATCCTCTCCCAAAGTGGCTGGCCATATTGGGCTATTTGTCCTATTATGGTAAGGTCCAAAATTCCCTCCCTAACCTATTCTATTAGTATTAGAAAATAGCTAATTGGTTGTGGCTAAATTAGTCATTCTAAAGTCTCTAATCACACTAACCTTATCCATAATAATTTGTCTAACCCCTAACTAAAATATTTCTATCATGTGGGCCATGGATAACTAATGTGTGGGTCCACTAAAGTCAACACTACCCCCGGGTCCCTGTTTCAAGTCGAATTGAGCTGAAATTCGAACCCGACTCAAATAACCCCAAAACAATATCATAAATAATAAAATAAATTTCAAAAAATATTTCAAAAATACAAAATTACAAAAATACCCTTGTTCCGGAAAACTGGGGGTGACGAATTTCTCGATATTAAAACCAAACAATAGTAAAATGTTAAAACCATAAGTCATAATTTTAAATAGTTTAAAAAAGATTAAAACTCACCAAAAATCATAATATGAAATAATTATCAATAAATAATAATTATAATTACAAAATTTTAAAATACCCTTATTTGGAAAACTGGGTGTTACACCGGGTCACAAGGGAAAGTGTATCGAAGCCCATACGCTAAGGAATTGTCCTCCCCGCCTAATGCCTACTATGTTGTATCCACAATAATAACCTCTATAACCTCTAAGTCAAACTAGCATGTAACCTCTATTAGGGGTTATTCCTATCGCACGGCTTGTACGTACTGGTGGCCAGCCAATCACGCACTTCTGTGTCCTACATGCGACACACAACTTCGTGTTACAACGTGTCAAGGCCAATGAATGCAACACACAAGGTGGTCCCTTAAATCTAGGTTTAATGTGTAAGAAAAATAATACATTGCAGGAAATATAAATGAACAGTAAGTTCTAACAGGTTATGCCATGTATCACAGTTTATTTTGCATAAAGAAAATAAATAATGCATGAAATATGAGCTAAAATAAATAAACAGCAAATGGCAAGGTGTTTTGCCTGGTAGGATGCCTGGTGTGCTGCAAAGATCAATGTGACATGAACTGCGACTTCGGTGTAACCTCTATGCAAGGTGACCTCGGGTGGGGGCACGGATTATTCCAACGGGTCCAGAAGGGTCAAGTTAGTTAGGGTGGACATAAGGTAGTCTCGAAATGGGCAAAGGAATAGGAATAATAGGACTTAATTATGGACGGAAGGATAGTCGAAGTAAATAATATATATTCAAATTTAGAAAAACAATTTATAATATTCAAAAACTAGTTTGAATCTAAATAATTATTGGAAAATACTTAAGTCAAGAAAAATCATCTTTGGTTAAAAACTCTAAGTTTGTCAAAATACAATTTTAGGTAGAAGTCTATATTTTTTATATAAAAAAATACTTTAGATAAATATTGAAGAGAAAATACCAAAAACTTTATTTCGTAATTCGTAAACTATATTTTATGGGTCAACATATTTCTAGGTTATATAAAAATCTAGAAAAATTATTTAGGGTTTTAAAAAAAATAACATTTAAGTCAAAGCTATTTTTTCGAAATACCATAATAATATATATATATTAGATTTAGAAATCTCTAAAAATATGGCCAAAATTAATAATAATTATTTCCAAAGCTTAACCTAAATACATGTTTATGTAGAATTTATAAAAGAATGATATGAAATAATTACCTCTATATGATATAAAGATGTACTAAATAAAACAACAGAATAATAATAATAATAATAAAAATAATAATAATATAAATATTAATAAATACAAATCTACGACAACCCGATAGTAATGATGATAATAATAATAATAATAATAATAATAATAATTAATAACAATCAAAATAAATTAGTGGCTGTTCTATTTTATAGGAGGAGGAGAGAGAGAGACGAAAAAAGGGGGTTCAGACAAAATCGAGAGAGGGCTCAGGAGCGAGAGCTGAGAGAGAGAGAGAGCGATGGAGAGAGGGATAGATCGGCGGCGTGGGAGCTCGGCTCAGGCGGAGCTTCTCGGCGGAGAGGACGCGGCCGAGCAGGGGGCTGTCGCGGAGTGGTGAGGCGAGACTGGCGCAGGGCGGCGGCCATCTGAGCGGCGACTAGGGTTGGCTCGGGTCTAGGGGTTGTCGGCGGACGGCTATTCGGCGGACGGCTGTTCGGCAGGCGGGTTTGGGGAAAATGGGAGCGGGTTTTCCGGCGAGGTCTCGGTACTGGATCGGTGCGCACGCGGACCGGGCGGTGGCGGAAGAGGTATGAGAGGGTCGGGGGCGGTCGCGTACTGCGACGAGGGGCAGCTCGGCTGAGCTTGGATGAACGGCTGCGGCGAGGCGCTGGGATGGCTGGCGGCTAGGTGCGGGTTTCGATCGGTCGACGGAGCTACGGAGGGGCTGATGGCCGGACGGCTCACCGCTCCGGTGGCGCACGGAAGGGGGTTTTGGTGGAGGCTGGACCCGGCCGTTCGACGGCGGCCTGCGACGCAGTGGACATGGCCTCGCGGGGTGCGTGGAGCTGCGGTCTCGCGGAGGCACGACGAAGAGGTAAGGGAAGGAAACCACGGCGGACGGCGGAGCTCGCCGGCTACGGGGAGGTAAGCGGTGGTGGCGGGAGTGTTTGTTTTTATTTAGGGTTTTTCTTTGAGGGGATTTGGTGGCTGATGGTGGTAATGGCGGTATTGGTCGGTGTGACGGGGCTGCCACAGTGTTTGGGGAAGTTTTTGTAGGTGGCAGCAGTCGTAGGGTGGTGCCGAAGGGGTGGTTGTGTCCTCAGCGGTGCGCTGGAGATGGTGGTGGCAGTAGGGTTATTGACGGTGGTGGTGGTCGAAGGTGGTTAGGAGGCGGGGTTGTTCCGTTGTCGGCCAATGGCCGTGGTCGGGGTTGTGATGACGGGGAATGGTGGAGGTGGTTATGATGGGGGTTGTTGTTGGTGGTGGCGACGGAAAGTCGTCGGGGTGGTGATCTAGGGGAGATAACTGGGTCGGGATTGGTCGGTGGCTATGGATAGGATTATGATTAGGAATTCATTGATGTCGGGGTGGGTCCGACACTGGAAATATATGTATATGTAATCTATGGAATAAGATGTGGACACCGACACGATGCACGATAATTATGGGTTGTGGAATTTATGGAAAATGAATTGTGGAATAATTATATGGAAGAGTACCTGCCTATTTATAGGATGTGGAAATTCCCATTAAGATAAGGATTAGGATTATTCAAACTCAATTTAGATAATTCAATTACTAAATTTAAATCAGTGAATCAAATCTAAATTTAAACCAAATTCCAATTTAAATCTATAAAGTATACCTTTATACTATTTAAATTAAATCCATAAAATCAAATCGAGATTTAAAATGGCTGCAGTAAATTCAAATATATATTTTCTAAAATTACTAATAATAATAATTTTGAAAATTGCATTATTATTTAAAAAATAAATTAATAAATAATTATGAAATATGTATGTATGCACAAATAATATTTACAATTATATACTTAATTAGTATACCATTTTATAAGAAGGCTTTTCATAAATAACTCTTATATTTAAAATTTTGATGGCTAAAAATAATTATTATATATATTATCTTGGAACTATAAAAATAGGAAAAAATATTTTTTCTAAAATATGTACGCTCGCACATATTCGCCCTCGCCGAGCAATTACGAAAAATAAAATTTCGTGCGCGACGTATAATACGACTACGCGACGTACAATACAAAATTTTAAATCAGTACTAAATTTAATAATAATAAATAAAAAGTAGAAATTTAGGGGTTTTACATCCTATCCAACTTAAAAGAATTTCGTCCTCAAAATTAAGAATTTAGTAGGGGGTGAGAAGACACAAGCGGGTATCGATGGGGATCAAACGATGATAATGTTTTCACAAAAATATGTCGTAAAAAATTGCGATCTAGATCATAAAAAAATAATACGGTATGGTCATAATCGATAGGAAGGTTAGAGAAAGTTCTAGTATAGTGTCTTCGTCCTTCTAAAATAGGTAAAGTCGAAAGCAATAAGGAGTTCAAAAGGAGGCGTTATCGAATACGAATATGTGGTACAAAGGCGTCTGAATAATTCAAAATGAGTTACCAAGGCAGTCGCGGATGGGACTCTAGAGGACAAGTTTAGCTATGTCCTCATCCACGTAGAACGATAGGTAAAAGCGAACCAAAGTGCACTAGGTTGATCAGACCATCATGCACCGGTTCTGAGTAGACAATACGTTAGTGGATGCATCCAATAACATATGTCATGAACAAACTTGATAAAGAATTGAGCTTGCAAAAACTAGGCTACTTTAGCATCATTGGTTAGATAGTAAAAATATAGTCACGATGGTAGATGAAACAAATATGAATAGTCTAAGAGATAAATTTCTCTAGTTTATTCCTATACTACCATTCTACGGTTTTATTGACCAAGGCTTGGTTGACCAAACGTGTTAAATTTCTCTAGTCTCTATGGTCTAGATAATACTTTTTGTATTCTCTTAATTGTCAAGGGTGTGTCAGGTCTTGGGGTATTCTACCCAACTTAAGAGAATTAAGCTAAGGGTGTTTTGGGACATCCAACTAGTAGGGTCAATCTCTAGCAAGCATGAAGGGGAGTTAAGAATAATGATAGAAAGAATTAAGCAAGATGCAATCGATGAGTCGAACAATAGTTCGGACATAGAATCGAGGAAAGAGGTCAAGTATGTGGACGAGATCCTAGACTTCTAATCCTATTCGCAGGCTTGCTTGGTACGGTTAAGTAACCAAACAATTTATCTTGACCTGCATGGACCACCACAAAAACATGTAATGCCCCAGTCCCAAAATACGTAGGACTAGGAACGTAGACATGCCAGCTGTATTCATACGAAGTACATAGGCCTCGTATGGATACATAAGCTGTAAAATGCAGTAGAACCATAACTAATCTCATCCACACAAAATAAATGAATAAAAGATATCATATAATGATAATGATTTGTCTTTGGTACAATATGTTGGGCGGAGACAAATCCACTACCAACTATAAAAAGAAATACATGATAAGCAAAAGAAAGATTTTGGCGAGCGAAGCGAAGACGGTCCAAGTGCAATCATCCTCGAAGAAATGGAGATGGCCACGGCTAAAGCTAGAGCACCTGCGAAAGATAATAGCACACAACTGGAGAGATAACCAGGTCCTCAGAGGGACGTAAGAAGACACATAATATCATGCCATATAAACTGAATAAATATTGCTCAAATAAATAAGTCAATTGAATTTATAACATGGTCCAATACGCACCTATTGAACGAGCATACCATCCTCCCAACCAAACAAGGACAGGAGATGGTAAACTAATTCACGGTGGCAGATCTTTCCATGCTAAAAATCCAATATGGTATCCGGACCCCAACAAGGTTCAATACCTTCTCATCGAAGTAGTAAGTCACACCTACAACCAAACAAGGACAAGATGTGACGAACTAATTCGCGACAAGTTATTGTTCTAAGCCACGGTCAGATACAAGTACCCAAACCAAAAGTACTCGTACCTAACGGAGAAAGGTGCCTATCCGTTCTAAGTGAAATATAGTTAAGAACAATCCTGCCTACGCATGTGGCATGGTTGAATAGGATCGACATAGTCCCCCTTTGGGGTACTAGAGGCCCAATCTATAAGAGCATAACGTTCCGCAGAACGACAGTGGCCGTCAGTAATCATGGGTCAACAACCTCGTATCTCCAGCGGAGAATCCGGGTCACAAGGAAAAGTGCATCGAAGCCCATACGCTAAGGAATTGTCCTCCCCGCCCAATGCCTATTATGTTGTATCCATAACAATAACCTCTATAACCGCTAAGTCAAACTAGCATGCAACCTCTATTAGCGGTTATTCCTATCGCGCGACTTGTACGTACTGGTGGCCAGCCAATCACGCACTTCCGTGTCCTACATGCGATACACAACTTCGTGTTACAACGTGTCAAGGCCAATGAATACAACACACAAGGTGGTCCCTTAAATTTAGGTTTAATGTGTAAGAAAAATAATACATAGCAGGAAATATAAATGAACAGTAAGTTCTAACAGGTTATGCCATGTGTCACACTTTATTTTGCATAAAGAAAATAAATAATGCATAAAATATGAGCTAAAATAAATGAACAGCAAATGGCAAGGTGTCTTGCCTGGTAGGATGCCTGGTGTGCTGTGAAGATCAATGTGGCATGAAATACGACTTCGGTGTAACTACTATGCAAGGTGACCACGGGTGGTAGTACGGATTGTTCCAACGGGTCCAGAAGGGTCAAGTTAGTTAGGGTGGACATAAGGTAGTCTCGAAATGGGCGAGGGAATAGGAATAATATGACCTAATTATGGACGGAAGGATAGTCGAAGTAAATAATATATATTCAAATTTAGAAAAACAATTTATAATATTCGAAAACTAGTTTGAATCTAAATAATTATTGGAAAATACTTAAGTCAAGAAAAATCATCTTTGGTTAAAAACTCTAAGTTTGTCAAAACATAATTTTTGGTAGAAGTTTATATTTGTTTATAAAAAAAATACTTTAGATAAATATTGAAGAGAAAATACCAAAAATTTTATTTCATAATTCGTAAACTATATTTTATGGGTCAACATATTTCTAGGTAATATAAAAATCTAGAAAAATTATTTAGGTTTTTTAAAAAATAACATTTAAGTCAAAGCTATTTTTTTAGAAATACCATAATAATATATATATTAGATTTAGAAATCTCTAAAAATATGGCCAAAATTAAAAATAATTATTTCCAAAGCTTAACCTAAATATATGTTTATGTAGAATTTATAAAAGAATGATATGAAAATAATTACCTATATATGATATAAAGATGTACTAAATAAAACAACAGAATAATAATAATAATAATAATAATAATAATAATAGTAATAATAACTACAATTCTACCAGAACCTGATAATAATAATAATAATAATAATAATAATAATAATAATAATAATAATAATAACAATAATAATAATAATAATTAATAACAATCAAAACAAATTAGTGGCTGTGCTTTCTTATAGGAGGAGGAGAGAGAGAGAGAGACCAAAAGAGGGGGTTCAGACAAAATCGAGAGAGGGCTGAGGAGCGAGAGCTGAGAGAAAGAGAGCGATGGAGAGATCGACGACGTGGGAGCTCGGCTCAGGCGGATCTTCTCAGCGGAGAGGACGCGGCCGAGAAGGGGGCTGTCGCGGAGAGGTGCGGCGAGACTGGCACAGGGCGACGGCCATCTGAGCGACGGCTAGGGTTGGCTCGGGTCTAGGGGTCATCGGCGGACGGCTGTTTGGCAGACGGGTTTGGGGAAAATGGGAGCAGGTTTTTCGGCGAGGTCTCGGCGCTGGGTCGGTGCGCACGCGGACCGGGCGGTGGCGGAAGAGGACGGAGAGGGTCGGGGGGCGGTCGCATGCTGCGACGAGGGACGACTCGGCTGAGCTTGGAAGAACGGCTGCAACAAGGCGCTGGGATGGCTGGCGGCTAGGTGCGGGTTTCGATCGGTCGACGGAGCTACGGATGGGCTGATGGCCCGGCGGTTCACCACTCCGGCGGCGCGTAGAAGGGGGTTTTGGTGGAGGCTGGACCCGGCCGTTCGCCGGCGGCCTACGACGCAGTAGACATGGCCTCGCGGGGTGCGCGAAGCGGTGGTCTCGCGGCGGTCTCGCGGAGGCACGGCAAAGAGGTCGGGGAAAAAAACTACGACGGACGGTGGAGCTCGCCGGCCACGGGGAGGTAAGAGGTGGTGGCGGGGGTGTTTGTTTTTATTTAGGGTTTTTCTTTGGAGGGATTTGGTGGTTGATGGTGGTGATGGCGGTGTTGGTCGGTGTGGCAGGACTGCCGCAGTATTTGGGGAAGTTGTGGTAGGTGGCAGTAGTCGTAGGGTGGTACCGAGGGGGTGGTTGTGTCCTCAGCGGTATGCTGGAGATGGTGGTGGCAGTAGAGTTGTTGACGGGGGTGGTGGTCGAGTACTCCAGGCTGCTGGGAGTCGGGACGAAGGTGGTTAGGAGGCGGGGTTGTTCAGTTGTCGGCCACTGGCCGTGGTCGGGGTTGTGATGACGGGGAATGGTGGAGGTGGTTGTGATGGGGGCTGTTGTTGGCGGTGGCGACGGGAAGTCGTCGGGGTGGTGATCTAGGGGAGATGACTGGGTCGGGATTGGTCGGTGGTTAGGGATAGGATTATAATTAGGAATTCATTCATGTCGGGGTGGGTCCGACACGGGGAATATATGTATATGTAATCTATGGAATAAGATGTGGACACCGACACGATGCACGATAATTATGGGTTGTGGAATTTGTAGAAAATAAATTATGGAATAATTATATGGAAGAGTTGTAACACCCAGTTTTCCAAATGAGGATAATTTTGAACTTTTATAAATTTGATTAATCGATAATAAGATTTAACTCATGTTTTAATTTTTGGGTAATTTTTTTAATCAATTTAAAACTATTTAAAATGTTGAATTATGATTTTGATGGTTAACTAGTTAATCTCTAGTTTTGTTAAGCTTAGAGACTAACCATGGGGACCTAACCATGTGATTAGAATGACTATTTACAACTTTTTAGGCTAAGGATATTTTGGTCATTTTGTGACTTTTGAATTATTTAGGATTTTGATTAATTGGTAAATTTTAGATTATTTTTAATAATAATAAAATTGATGTATTATAATTTTGGTCAATTTTCATATTTTAATATTTTGGGAAAATTTTATATTTTTAATATTGTTTTTATTGGATTTGTTTAGTCGGGTTTGAGTTTCGTCTCGTTTCGACTTTTATTGTGACCCGGGTAGCTTGAACTCTAGATGGGACCCAATATTAAGTTATACATGGCTCACAAGACCCATCCTTAAGTTAGTTAATTAAACTAATTTTTATCATGTTAGAATGGTTAAGTTAGAGACTCAAAACTAGATCATTTTGACCCCAAACTTGAACCTAGTCTAGACTTAACCATATGAGACTAGAGAGGGACAATTACCTATTAGCCTTAATGGACTCTTTATGGCAGCCACCTTTAGGAGAGAATGATTCATTTCATTCATTACAATCTTGCCTCTTTTATTTTCCTTTTGTTTTTCCCCAATTTTAGAGAGCCTTTCCATTGATTTGATCTCCAAATCAAATCATTCCTTCACCAAACCTTCCCTCAATCATTCCCATTCTCCAAGGGAAGGGTGCTACCAAAGATTGGAAGAGGAGTGCAAGGATTGTCCACTTTGAGGATCTTCGTATCGGAGCCGTGTCCTAAAGGATTTTATTAGGATTCCACTCCCAATAGGTAAAATCCATCCTCTAAATTGATTTTCTTTGCATATAAATTAGTTTTGAATCCATATGATTCATCCTCATGCATGTGTCCCATTTAAATTCAAATTTGAGGCCATTTGGAGCTCTCTTGAGGATTTTAGATATGTGTCTTGTGTCCTACTTGATAGATCCTAAATTAGGACACCCCATGTGTATGTATGTATGATAATAGTTTAAATAGATATTTAAATTCAGTTTTATAATGGTTAGAGTGTGGATTGATCTTGGTTACGATGGTTAGAATGAGTTTTATTTGGATACCTATGTTTGTATCCAAGTATCTTGGCCTATATGTGTTCTTTTGTCAAATCCGTCATAATTTTCATCCACGTTTTTATTAACCAAAGCAACTCAGAAATGTCATAACTTTTAGCTTAGAACTCCGATTTATCTCCCTTTTTTTAAAAGAACCGTATCGAAGTTAGCTTTCCAAATATATATTTTAATAAGCCAAATTCTTTCTGTAACTTTCTGTAGAATTATTTAAGTGTCAGATGTACGAAAGACGAACGTGTTTCGATATTTTTGCGATTTCGGGAGCTTCCAGACACGAAAATGCGATCCGTTTGAAGTTTTGAATGCCCAATTGGTACAGTATTGATTTTAAGTAGAAGAGTGACTATACGATATATGTATTTTGTGTAACCTATGAGCCTATGTAGTATGGATATTAAATGAATATAGAGTATGTAATGCATGATATATTAGATGAATAAAATAATATATATATATATATATATATATATGATATATATTCTCTTTACATTAATGTATATATATGGTTGAATGCAAGCATGTAGGAATGTAATTAATATAAAGCATATGAGCAATGCATGAATGAAAGAATGATATAAAATGTATGCATGAAAGTATATAATGAATGCTAGATATGAATGCAAGATATATATGTAATGATAGATATGAATGCATAATGTATAAATATTGTAATACAATATATAATGATAACATGTATGGCAATGTAGAGTATATGATGCAAGCATGAATGAGTAGAGGAAATACATGTATATAGGTAATATAGAATGTAATATATGAATGCAAGCATGCAAGATAATGTATTGTATCCATATATGATGTATTCAACTTAAAGATAATATAATATATGAAAGGAATGAATGATAATATATAACATGATATGTAGGGTAATGCAAGGTATGAAATATATGACGTGTGCATGTTTGTATGTCTCTATGTTAATTCAACTACTTTTTTGAAAAAAGTAGTTGAATTACTCAAAATGAGCGATTAACATACCTGCGTACGGTAATTCCACATAAGTACTTTCATTGAAAAAAGTAGTTGAATTACCTACATGTTTTATACATAAGAAGATACGAACGGAGAGGAATAACCAATCAATGAAAGAACATGAAACCATTCTGTTTCAATAGAGGTACGGGAAAGGGTTGGGGGCAATGAAGTAGGTGAAGTGGTTGGATTTTGCGAGCTGTTCCAACCGGATGTGATTCCAAGAGCCAAACGAGAATGAATACCACACAGAAGAGTCAAGACCGGCTCCCTAATAGAATGTTTAACCGATCCATTCTGGATCGATCGAATTGGTAAGGAAGTTGTAACATGGGAAAACCACGGAAAATACGACTTATTTGAATAACCCAGTGACCTACCAATTGTAGAAGCAGGATCTTTGGCAAGCAATAAGCACTTAAATAATACAATTCGAGTGTACCATCTTCTTTCTCATTTCGAGGAAAAGGTTCGGGAAGAAAGGGAAACAACGGAGGGATCCGAATCGGACCTAAATGGGAATGACATGAAAAGTGTTTTTCAAAACCTATCATTAAGGGCGTTACCACGATATACGATAGGAATAATAAAAAACTCGTGATTGGTGTAGAGGGGAAGATCTGCTTATGAAATAGTTCAAGAAAGAGTCGTTTCATTTCTCTTCGTTCTTTTGAATTAATTCACTTCGACGGCTGGTTCTAAACGCCGCATCATCTTCTTCAACCAACCTCCACCGCCATTTACACAGAAGGGCCTGCCTTTCGGTACGTGTCACTCATGTGCCTTTCCACGCTTCGTGCCTTCTTAGTGAAGGAAAGAGGAGGTGGAGATGCGGAGAGGGATATAGGGCGCTCACTCTGGCAGCCGATGAAGATCGTCCTGGCTCAGCGTAGGTTGAAGCATCAATGTCACACTCAAGCCGAAAACCAACACTCCGTTCCTAGCCCTTTCGGACTAACACTCCAGGATTCCCTCCTTTTGAAGTCACAGATGCGCTCGTATTCTTCCTAACAGCATATTTTTCCTTGTTTGGGAAAAGTTCCCCTTATCCATGATAGAGACTAGCGGACGATTCTCTGCATCAAAGATCTCCCCGCTCTATTATTAAGGGTAAGCAGACGATTTGGTAATGAATTGGTAATTTAAACAGGCGAATCGTCTGTTCCAGGAACACTCACTTAACACTTTCTCATTTACACCGACTAGCTAGTGCGCAATGAAGACCAAAGCAAGGCCCCTCGTATTAAGACGCAGGGCTTAACCTATAATATATAGAAAAAAGATGTTCTTGCTTTCTCACCACTGATCTTGGTCTCAGCTAATAGATGGCCAAGAAAAGATTAAGGCGACCGTTAGGTCGCCCACTCCGCGGTGAGGCGAGCGAAGTGAGAAGCGTGGTAAACAATGGAGACTGATTGCTGTCGGTATGTGCAAAGGTGTCATAAGTATAAGATTAACGGTAATCTTGTTGTGGTAGTTCAACCAGAGCAGTAAGGGTCCGACTTTGCATTAACCTTAAGGAGTAGCCCAAACGGTAATAGCCAGGTCCGGTAGAGCAGCCCGAACAGTGAGGTCAGAATCAGTGTGCCAGGTAAGCCAGTTAGAGCTGTAAGCGGTAAGCGGTGTCGGGTAGCCAAGTCAGCCAATCAGAGCGGTAAACCAAGCAGTAGTCAGGTAAGCAGCTTCGTCCTCGTTCTCCTCTTCAATACGGGAGGAATAAGCGGTCAGAGTAGCCATCACGGGTAGAGTAGTGAGACCGGCAAGAGAGCAGATGCAGTTGAAGCATAAGCGGTAAGGTCAGAGAGGTGACCGGAGGGAGGTGAGGTGGAAAGCGGTAGGAAGCATCAGCAGCAGTTTGAAAAGCAGCAGTCAGCAAAGCACCGGTCATAGGCAGTCGTCACCTGGTGTCGGTGAGCGGCTGTAAGGTCGGTTGAGGAAAGACGAACTGTCAGGTGGAAGAGGATATCCTTTCCTCAGTCCTCAGTGAAAGAGGATAGAAAGAAGTCACTCCTATGGGTTCGCTTCCTGATTCGAGCTCTAGGGTAGCTTATGGGACGAGACAGAAATCCATTCGATTCGATCTGCCCATATGGGCTTTCCAAAGCTTCGATCAGACGATTCCCTATAGGGTTTTTCCCATTCATCAAGTCATTTCAGTCAATCAAGCTTAGACGAAAGCGGGACATTGGAAGAGAGTGGGATTGTGGAAACCCCGAAACTAAGTCAAGAATTTGATCTTTGGAATGACCCTTTCACCAGCACAATAGATTGAATCCTGTAAAATAGATTATTTGGTGCCCTAAAAAGGAAGACCAGTGCTATCTTATAATAGAATACTAAGTTCCACAAAGTAGACAGGAAATGGGCTTTGCCAAAAAAAAGCAAAAATGAAAGTTCGCATCTTTCTTCTCTTCCATCATCAGCTAGTCGAGCTGCGATTCTTCCGCCTATCAGATTCTTAGTCGAGTAAATCGTATTTGGGCTTACCTTCTTCCTTAATACAGGAAGGAGCTTTCTTATGCTGCCTGGTCGGTTCTTACCTGCTGATCGTATCCTCTCACTTGATGCTTTGCTTAAAGGACATGCAACTCAGCTCACTCTTTCTTCTTTCCCTAATTCAAGCTGTATAGCTTATTCCTAGATAGCTCATTTCTGTTTACCGAGCCCCCGCACCTCGATTCTTCGCTGCTTGTCCATTCGGCTTAGAGCTTTCCATTTTAGACTATGCTTGAAAAATATGGCTTTTCCACTAAGACTGCTCTGCGGGATTCTTTATTACCTGCTTGATATGAAAAGAGGCGAGTACTGAATAATCGATGTGAGGCTAACGCAGTGAGGCGACTGAAGGGAGGTGATCGTTAGGGAGGTAACAGCCCGAAGGAAGGGCTGCAAGCGGAACGTAGGCGCTGTAGGTGTGTGTTGACCATGCACTCTCGTGTCGTGTAATGTCGTATGTATGATAGAGGTGGTGTGGTGATTGATCTCAATGCTAATCTAATGGTTATCCCCAAGGTTCAACGAATAAATAAAGCGTTGATTGTACCCAGATAGAGATGATGGTCTTCCTCTGATGTCTCCAAGCCGGCCATACATAATAGACTAGATAGGCGAAGCCGCCAATAGCAGTCTGTTCTCACCTATCGATAGATAGCTGGTTGCTTCCAAGCTCAAACCATTTGCGAATTTCTCTTTTTTTTTGTTCTTGATAGATTGGTATTATCCGCCCCTGTCAAATAAAGAGATAACTGGAGGAGAGAAGGCGAGCGAAGTGAGAACAAAGGATTTACAAGTCTAATGGGAGAAGAACGTTGACTGCATCTTCAACTAGAAAAGAAAAGATAAACCTCCCCGGGGCACCGAAAGGCGCTAGACGCGACAAGCGAGATAAAGAAAGCAGCTGGACTGCCTTGCCGCGGGTCTCCAATGATAGACTGTTTTTGGGCAAGACAAATGACAGGAACTCGCCGACACCAAGCCAAGGGATAAGAGCAGATTGATGGTGAGAAATTCAGGGAATCCATGAGAGAAGGTTCGAGAACCTATAGACTCTAAAGCAATACGACTTCGGTTCCGACCGAATATAGCCCTTTAAGCGAGAGGGCCAAGGTTGCCGTTGGCGTGTTGCGTAACAAGGGCAAGATGAAAGGCGGGGGGCGGGCGGGATCAAGCTTTCAAGGAATAGACGGGTGTAGGCTTTATAGTGAACGCAGACCCCCTGACTGAATCAATGACCGCATGAGCCGAGAGAAATATTAGACTTCCGTTGCGAAGAGAGATCGAAGACGAAGATTTTCTGACGCAGTGCGGGCACTGGATGGAAAAGACAGATAAGGGAACAAGCTACCGGGAAAGGCATACCTCAAGGAGCACCAATCTCCCACGGCGAACATCTATCTGCACGAAGCCGAGCTATAGATAGAAAGAAAGAGAGAGGAAAGGAAAATGAAATAGGGTTAGTTTGAGATACGCGGACAGGGAGTACGCAGCCGAACAACCGCAGGGGCTTCCAGCAGTGATAGCTAAACTAACCAGCCGCCCAAAACCTGGAAATTTCAATCGGAAATCAACGTCGGATCCCGGCTATCTGAAAAAGGCATCCTGCCGGATCACGAAATGCAATGCAACAAGGGGCGAACCAAGCGCTTGCGCGAAGAAGCGAATCAATCAGAATGGAGACAAGGCGAGCGGAGTGAGGCGAACGCTAGTGAGGAAGGAAGGAGTTCGAGCGCATCGCACTGCCGCATAAATAATTGATCTGCTGGACAGGATGAGCAACCTTTCTCTGGAAAGGAATAGTTCAAAGCCATGTCACTTGGAACGGAACACTTCATTTTAGTAAGACCACTTTTTTTGGTAAGCTAAATGAGATTCTATAGGCATGGTTGCAACCAAAATAAGAGCTAGCTTCGTCATGTTCTTCGCCTGAACATACATATAGAAGACCCTCCGGTCGCCTCTGTACCAGTAGTTGAGTGGCTTGCTACTTTCAATCCGAAAAGGAAGATTGAGCAAGTCAAGGGCGCAGCGAAGTTGTCCCTCTTCTCAGGTAACCCGCCGCCGGTCATATAGAGCGCTCCGCCCGCCACCGCATATGTAGCAAAAGAGGGAGCGGGGAAGGAAGAACAACCGTTTGACTTTGGCACATGAGGTGGCGGGTTTGGCTAGGTAACATAAAGAAAGGAAGAAGGAGAAGGACTTCTTTTTCTTTGGACACAGGGACTAGAAAGAAAGCACAAAGAAGGAAAAGGTATGTAGGTCTTTTTCTTGGGTTTCATAATTATCTTATATGAGGGTCAGGGCTTGAAGCAGGGTAGTTGAATAGGAATCCGGCTAATAAGCTTGAGTTCAGATAGTCATGTGAGAATCAAATCCTTTTTGCGTTCTCGATGGATGGAGTTGGTCTTCTTTGCACCTTAGTACAAGTAAAGCTCTAACTACAAGAATGCAAATGCATTGGATGCAAACTTATCACTTAAATCCCCAGAGATGGCAATCTCACTTCAGAGAAAGTCTGATGTGCTATTTGACTGATCCTTAAGACTAGGATTTCGGATTCTCTTAGAACAAGGGCGCCCAATGAGCCAGAAAGAAGAGCTCATTCTTTAGCTAGCGCGACAGGTAACCTACTGCTGCTAAGATTCATTCCACGCTTTAGGAAGAAGGAAGATCTCACATAAGCTGACTCGAAAGTAGAGTGAGCATTTATTTCACATTTCTCCAGATCGTCATCAAAATGGTGAACAAGGACTTCAGTCACGCATCTACCCTAGGACTTTGCCAAATCCCAATCCTAAATAGTGGGTCAAACTACCGGAGGAGCACGGCCTTGGTGGCAACAATTTCAGGTGCGGCCGTCTTACCTTTAACTATGAAACCTTTGATTCTTCCGATTGCCATCACCAGCACGGATGCCTTTCCTTCCCGCTTTGCATCTCTTTAAATCTGAATCATATCTTGATTGAGAGTGATTAAAAAGTCTTAGTTGACATTCTGGTGCGTCAAGATAGATCCTCTTGGAGCATTTTGTATTGGTTGAGTCGTATTTATGAGAAGATGCAGGGAATTCAAGTCATTTTCCAGCACTCCTTTAGAGAATGTAACTCGGTTGCAGATGGATTGGCAAACCTAGCATGCCAACACAGAACTAATCAATCCTTTTTTTTTATCATAATGACTTGCCTCGTGAGATTAAAGCTAAGCTTCTTCTGGATAAATCTGGGATCTTCAACATCAGAGAGTGAGAGTTTATGTATTTTGGGGTTGGGAATTCTAATTGTAATATCCAGACAGATAGAGGCGCCTATAGCCTTGCCTCTGGCTTTGCCTCCTTATTCACTACGGGTGAATCTCTTCGATCCGGAACCGTTCAGGCTTTGCTGCTGCTAGCTCCGCCACTGGGCTGACTTAAACTATTGCGTATTGAAAGTCTTGCTTTCTCAGAATAAGATAGGAAATTAATGTGTCTGTCATGAGAAAAGAATCTCTATCTTTGCTACTTTGTCACCAAGTTGGTATTGTGTATAGGACAGGACTTCTTCTTTATTTAACAGTGAAAGCATGACTAATGAAAAACTGACTAACATCCTGCGAGCTGTCTTAGATGGAACCTATCGTCCCTAGGAAAATAGTACTTTTCAAGAATAACGAAATCCCTCACCTGTGGGTGAGAATACTGACTTCTTGGCATTGATGCAGTTCGATGAAAACCACTATATGGGAATTTATATCGAACCTGGAGATAGACTAGTTCTGATAGCATTAGGAGAAGTTTGAGTACTACACTATGGGGAGTCATCGGAGTTCAAAAACTCTAATATCAGTTGTCAAACACATGATTCATTCATTAATAGGATATTATGCTTGAGGGGTGTAGAAAATATAGTGAGAAACCATTCAAAGCAAGTTAAGAAAAAACCACCGCTCCGTGGGCTAGTTGAGAGACGTAATGCCAGAAGATGAAGAGGTCACTTTGCTTTTCGACCGTCAAAGGACAGGTAGCACAGCAGGAAAGAAAGCTCAGAAAGTCAAGCAGCCTGTGAAGAAAAAACAACCATATGAGAGATGGAGGTCGTCCTTGATTATGTTCCAGCACTGCCCCTGAATTAATCAACCAAGTAGAAGTTCAGTTGGTGGAATCCATCTAATCTAGTAGCTTTTGACTATGAACAACCCCCTGTTTTTGATAGATAGCTTACAATATTGAAGAATTTCTTTTGTGCCCCCGGGGACTCTTTCAAATATTTGATGGACTGCTGCTATATGATGTTGGCTCGATAAGATAGATAAGTGTGAGAACAATTTCATAACTTCTATCCTTATCCCCTCATGCTATGCTGAACCAGAACCTGGCCTGTTGGGCATTTCAAATTCTTGGGAGTTTCATTCCTCAATCAAAGAAATTGTATACATTCTGCATTCAGAAGCCATTGTTGATCCATCCTCAAAGGTATAGGGCTTATCCTTGGTTGTCATTAATATAGGTCTATGATCAGCCCTCCGGTAGAAATAGATTCAAGTAAGATAGATTCGTTCTCCATGAATCCTTCCCGGTCCTCATGATTGGAAACTGTACTGTTCTTTGTTTTGACGGTAGTGAATAGCAATAGTGAAGACATACCTCCACTGGATTGATGTCCTCCTACAACTTTCATGATATCTCAAATTCCAATCAATCCAATCCACTAACTCCAAAGAGAAAAAAATATTCCTTTCCGTCCAAGGGACTAGACTACGCCATAGTTGTGATACAACAAAACAATCTCTAAGGGCATGCATGAGAGACTCTGAGTGAGTAGAGCAATTTGGACATGAATCATCATCTGAGATATGTCTCCTCACTTTCTCAAGATTAGTTAGCAACCGACCATGTCGAACTAACCATAAGAAAGTGCACCACCTGTTTAGGCCTTTCCCTTTCCAAATTTTTCCCCAATGAAGATCGCGTTCAGACAGAGGGAGATCAGGGAAAACTATACCAGCGTATGCTGATGCCACAGTCAAATTACCATGATCCGAAAACTTCCATATCACTCTATCATGGTTATCCACAGCAGAGTAAACAAATACACTTCGTAGTTTACGAATGGTTGATTGAGGAAGAAGTGGAATTAATATATTCCAATCCCAGTCAAGGTTCTCCCTCCAAAAGAAAGCGACGTTTCTATAAATCAGGTCATGTGACACCAACCGTGTTGCTAGAGATATGAGAGGTACATCTTCTAGCCATGTATCTCGCCAAAACTGAATGATCTCTCCGTTCCCTAGTTTCCACTTCATCCCCCTTTGTAGGAGATCAGAACAACTTTGAATCGCAGACCAAATAAAGCTACATCCTTGTGTTTTAGATTCTAAAAAAGGTAGAATTATTCCTGAGATACTTACTCCGGAGAACTTGAGCCCAAAGAGCTGAGTCATTCATAATAATCTTCCATCCTAGCTTGGACAACAACGCTTTGTTGACTTGGGCTGCTTGTCGAACCCCTAGGCCACCATAATCTTTAGGCTTGCATACTTGTTTCCAGCTGACAATATGGATTTTCCTTTGGGATGAATCCAACTCTTCTCCCCAAAGAAATCTTCGACAATATCTGTCCAACAAATTATGGGCTGAAGCAGGCAGCTTCATGAGTTGCATAGTATAAGTAGGAAGCGCACCAATCACTGATTGAATAAGAGTCAATCTGCCAGCAAAGCTCAAGTTATTTGCCTTCCAACCAGAGAATCGTTGTTTCACCTTGTCTAACACCATTCTAACAGATTGTTGTGTGACTCGACCATGCTGAATATTGATACCCAAATACTTCCCCCAAATCAGAAGTGAGAGGCACATTAGTAGTTGAGCTCAACACCCTCGCTTGATTAGCCGGAACATTCTTGGATACAAATTATTTCATTTCTATTTTTCTGTACTAATTTTCTGGCCCGAAGCAATACAGAATCGCTCGATCACATCACTAATAATATAATATTAGCTTGATGAACAGAAGCCTCTGCAAAGAGAATTAGATCATCCACAAAAAATAAGTGTGAAATCGAAGGACCATCTCTAGCCGATAGTAGGGGACACCAAGATTTGCTTTGCACAGCTTTATCTATCATGTGCCCAAGTTTGTCCATACATAACACAAACAAATATGGTGAGAGAGGATCTCCTTGGCGAATACCACGTTCTGGGCGAAAACACTCAGACTTTTCACCATTCCTGAGAACTTGCATTGATGTTGTAGAAATGCAACTCATGATTAACTTAATAAGCTGGTCCGGAAACCCAACTTCAACAAGAATCTGCTGGATGAACCCCCAACGAATTCGGTCATATGCTTTTGCCAGATCCAACTTAATAATCATACCCCCTTTGCGACCCTTCTTCTTGTTTGAGGTGTGAATTAATTCCTGAACAATGATGATATTATCCATTGTGCTTCGCCCAGGCAAGAAACTACTTTGGGTGGGAGATACAATCCGGTTCAGGATAGGTCTGATCCTATTGACTATCACCTTTGTTACAATCTTATAAATTACATTGCACAAGGAGATAGGATGAAAGACGAAAATGCACTCTGGATGATCTGGTATAAGAGTTAGAATGGTTTCATTAATTGAAGGAGGTATCTCAAACACCCTGTACAAAATGAGTCACGGCGGGACCAATGATATGCCAAAACTTTTGAAAGAACAGAGGACCATCAGGACCTGGGGCTTTTAGTGGCTGTATTTGAAAGATTGATGTGTGAATCTCATGTTCGGACATTGGCAAGGAAAGGTTTTCAATCTCGTCTGAGGCCAATGTGGGGAAACCAGGGGTTGGATAACTCCACACAGCAGGACTATCATCATGATATAAATTCTTCAAATGGCTCAAGGCATGATCTCTCGGCATTTGATCTTCATAACACCATTGTCCGTCTGGTAGTTTCAATCCAGACACCCTATTCCTACGTCTACGAATTCTTGTAGTCGTATGAAAATAGCGGGTATTCCGATCACCATGATTCCACCAATTCGAACGAGATTTTTGATACCACAAAATTTCTTCTTGGTACAAAAACCTCATTATAATCGGTTACAAGTTTATCTTCAAGCTTCTCCAAGGCCCTAGATCTGCGGTTTACCCTCTGAACTCCTTCAATTCGAGCAAGCAACCATCTTTTTCGGAGAAAAAGATCCCCAGAATTCCAGGTCTTGCAAGCATCTGTTAGACGTCTGATGGATTGATCAATATGAATTCCGTCATAAGACCACTCTTCACTAATCAATCTTGGGAAAGATTTATGGGTCAACCAAGCCGCTTCCATACGGAAGGGCTTATGAGCATTAATCACCGGACCTGGGCCCTCCAAATCAATCAGTAAGGGATGATGGTCGCCCTTAGTACGTGGCAAGTGTTTGACAATAGCTTCTGAAAATGTTTGCCTCCATTCTGGATTTGCTAGAGCTCTATCAAGTCGTTCTTTGACATTAGCTCGGCCTTTACGTTTATTTGTCCATGTCATAGCTGGTCCTGAAAACCCAAGGTCAATCAACCCACAATTATGTATACAATCATGAAACTTTTCACACCCGCGATGGGAGGGTTGTCTCCAGCCTTTTTCTCATTTGCAGAAGTGATATCATTCATATCGCCAGCATCAAGGAATAGATATAACTGAGCCAAGTTTAGTAACATAATCCCAAAGTTGCTCTCTCAAAGACGGATTTGGAGAAGCGTAAGTGGCAGTAAATACCCAATCAACCTCATTCCTCCGTCTAATAATTGCATTAATAAACTAAAAATTGCGGGTTACAATTTCCACTTCCACAAGATCATGTCGCCAGAATAGCCAAATACCACCAGCAAAGCCTTGAGTCTCTACAACCTCAACATTAGAAAACAAGGTATACTGCAAAATTTCAGTAGCACGAAGACCATTACATCTAGTCTCCATTAACACCAACATACACGGCTTATGAGTTCTCAATAATTCTTTGAGGGTTCGCAAGAATTTCTTACTAGCATCCCCCCTACAATTCCACATAAGTACTTTCATTGAAAAAAGTAGTTGAATTACTCAAAATGAGCGATTAACATACCTGCGTACGGTAATACATTGATGCATGTAGTTGAATTACTCAAAATGAGCGATTAACATATGAAAAAAGTAGTTGAATTACATATGTATAAAACATGTAGGTAATGCATTGATGCATGAATGAAATGAATGTTTGCAATATGTTAATATAAATACAAGTATCTAATATGCATGAATGTAAGTATAATATAATACAAGTATACATGTATGTATCATGTAAATATAATATACATGATATGTATGTATGCATGTATACAAGGTAAGTAAGTATGTATGTATTTCTATAAACTGAGTTAACCTATAACCTTTTACACACATGCATTCATACACCCTTTGACATCATGTATCCCATGTCACATACACCTACCTATCACTAAATTTTAGAACATTAACACATATCCTTTCACACACATGCCAAACACACACATACTTACTCTTTTACCTCTCTTTCTATATATATGTATATATATATATATATATATATATGTGTGTGTGTGTGTGTGTGTGTGTGTGTGCCTATATATATAGCTTTCCTATATATATCTATATATATGAATATGTGAATGTGAATAATATATATACATTATATGACTAAGTTTGTGTGCCTTGTTAGCTTATGGTTTAGTTTTGTGCTTGGTTTAGCAAGTGACTTAGGCTATGAGTTAGTAGCTATCTTGGATACTTGATTTGCATATAATTAGTTTGTTTAGACCTAGAATAACTTGTTTGACCTAATTTAGACTTGTTAGACCTAGTTTGACCATAGTTGACCTAGGTTTGACTTTCAGGGTTGGCCAAGAGTTGACTTTGCTCTAGATTGACCTAGAATCATGTAGAATGACCAAGAGTTCACTTTGCTCTAGATTGACCTAGAATCATGTAGAATGTATAGTAGAACTTCATATTGCCATTTTGGACTTGTTGTGGCTTGTGCTGTTCTGATTAGGAGCCAGACACCTTTCCTCGGACAGTATATTTACTTTGGACATTCAGACACTAGGCGAGTACATTCTCTGATCATTTCATATCCTATATTAGGAGTATATTTCCTGCTTTAGATTACTTTACATGATGCTGACACGTTGGAAATACGGATTAATACTATATGGATCTTGTTGTGCGATGTTATCCCCTTAGCAGATACATCGGGTATTCGTGTTCGTGTACTTTATCGTGAACATCGTGTACTCCTTGTATTTGTGACATTCGTATATGAAACGTATGAAATCGTGTATAATCATGTACTCATATGACCTTCGTGTACAATAACATAACTTAACTAGATCCTTGTGTATTGATTGGGGCGGTGGAGTAGAAGTGGTTATGTATTCAATCCAGTAGATTACTCGTGTACAACCTCTGTAGATTACTCGTGTACAATATTGTGCCATCTACATAACCATCTTGTGCTCTGAATCACTAGCACTGTTAGTTCTCTATATACTGTAGCTATTTATTTACAGTCTCTCTCTTTTTATCATGTTATTCCTTCAGTATCTTGTATCTTACTCTCTAGTATGATTATATATCCTGACCTGCTATGATTTGTTGAGATGTACTGTGCTCGCTCCTGTCCTGACTGGACCTGTTGATAAATTTTACAGATAGCCTGGAGGTTGCCTGCTAGCCTAGAGGAGAAACAGTAGAGGTTGTATAGATAGCTAAGGTTTGCTTATAGCTTATTTTCAGTTGTCTTGAGTTGTATTTATTTTATGGATTACTATATTTGAGCTTTGAGATGTATTTTTGGGTTGGTGTATCTTAGACACTTAGACTTCTATCTGCTATATCTCTTTTGGATTTCATGTTTTATCTATCTTCCATTATGCTCTACCTTAGATGTGATTGAGTTTAAATTCTGCTATGTCACCCACATTCGGAAAGTATAAACTGCTTAGCCTTATACTGTTAGATGCATGATACCAAAGACAGCGTTCTACCGCCGACACTACGGCGTAGGCTGGACGTACCCACGTCTCGTGCCCTAACTCTAGGGTGCGGGTCGTGGCACATTTTTAGTGGTGGCCTATGCAGGTCGAGTTTGTGTAGTGGTATTCGAACTAGAGTACCACTACAGCCTGCAGCAGGATTAGGATATATTTTGAAGGTACTCAATCACAGTTAGGATCCCTTGAGAGATTCCTGGGACGACCCTTGAGAATCTTATTTTAACTTCGATTTGAAAACTCTTTTCCCTTGATTTGATTTATCTTTACTTTCTGTTGTTGAATTTGATTTTGATGGATTATTGTTTAATTTAAGTTTATATTTATTGATTTTGATGGATGATTGTTGAACTTTGAATCTTGATGTTAGCTGTGGCATCCGAGTTTGTATTTATATGATTTGAAGGATTTTTGTTCATTTTTGAATCTTGATGTTCGTTGATAAATTTAATTTTTGGGTATTCATTGTTGATTTAATTTAATTTTTGTCAAAATAAAATTATATGGGCTAGGTCATCTAAGTTTTGGAATCTAGTCTTCTATAGTCATATTAGCCAGCATGGTGAGGACATATAGTCTGATTTTGGATATATTTCTCGGGTGTGGGAATTTAAGGTTTTCGCAGCCAAGCTAGCGGCATCGCAAAAATGTTAAATACCACGATTCTAGAGGTATGTGCCTAAGTCGAGGACTTTGTGATTATCGTAGCCTTGCTTACTAGTATGACGAGGATTTAGAGCACCATCATTTTGGATAGACGCATATGATTATCAGATTGTACCTTAAATATTTTTGAACATGTTTTCTCTACTTTTGTTTCAGCCCTTAAAAAAAGAATTATTATTTGTTTTGTTTTGTTTTGTTTTGCTTCTCATTATTTAACTTAGGAGTAGCTTTAGCTATTTTTTTTATAAACCTTTGTGTAACTTCTTACTATGAATCTCTTCTTAAAATAATGAATCAATGATTTTGCTAGCCCTTATCTTGGATTTGATATTATAGCTCTGGTTTCAAAATGGTTCCTTCTTTTAAATAAATTAGCAGAACATATTTTATCGTTATTTCCTTCTTCCCATTATTCTTGTATTAAATAATAATAATAATAATAATAATAATAATAATAATAATAAAACTGTCTTGATTACATCAATCACCTGCTTTGCAATCTTGGTAGGAATCTAAATGTTGGTCTTGATATAGAATTTGATTTTTATATTGGGAAATAAGAATATATATAGTGGACACAGACACTTTGTCTGACACGTATGCATGCTACACTTTGATTATCAACCCATCTAAATGCATATTAATATGTTGTTGATGTTTAAATTCTCAAAACTCTAATATTCTGATACAGTACAGTATCAGAGACTGGTTCTCTGATTTTCCAGTTTAAATTCCTAATTTAAATATAAATTTGATGTTATTAGTTTTGTTTACATCACTGCACATGTATCTTATACACAAGGTTTCAATTCTTAAAGAAATTGGTTGAGTTTTGTGTTTGAACTTGTCAAATCTGAGACTGTGTGCATATTAACCCTTAATACTGGATTTTAAATATTAGTTCAAATTGTTGTTTTTAAATATAATATTTTGAGGTATATACATTGTTGTATGTAGGGATATAATGTTAGGTTTCATATTTTACATGTTAGGTTGTGATAAACATTGGGTTGATTTGATGTTCGAATTTTTCCAAAATCCTAAAACTGAATACAAGTTAACATTTTCACATTGATTTTAAATATTTAGTTCAATTTTAGATTTAATATGTAATGTTAAACTGAACTGAATGATTGAACCCTTCATTTTAAGTTATAACCCATGTACTCTTGTCACTCTAGACTAATGTACACTAATGTTCACAACTGCCATGTAAACCTAACCCTTCATCTCTATGTTATGTTCATATATACATATAGGTATATATATATATATATATATTTTATGCATACATGTTATAAAGTATATAGATACATAACTAAATCTCTACCTCTCTATACATATAGATATATGTATATATATGGTTAGCCATGCATGTTATGAGTAAATATGTTGTGCATTGTAGATTATTTAACCAATATGCCATGAGTAGTGTAACTTGATAGCTATTGTTTTGAAACCCAAATCCTTCTATACACTTTCATGTATATTTCACACACTAACCACATAACCTTTACATAATGCTAGCTTTTCCCTCTCTAACGCTCTCTATATATATATATATATTGTGATTGGATTTTAATGCAATTGACTTTCATTCTTTAACTTTTGATTTTGATTTTTCTTTGAATAGTACCCCTTTATAGATAATTGGTAGTTATCTTATTTTATTTTCTGATAAGTACCTGTTTTTATATAGGATGGTAGACTGCCTTACAGTTTTGATGATTTGTTATTTCTGTATCTTTTCCAGTTTAACACCCCTGATTGCTTGTAAGTTTTGATACCCTATGATTGTTTTGGTCTAGTATAACTAGTATACCTGGATGAGACTTACACTACCACCGTATGCCATGACCCTGTATGCCATTCTTTTAAATTGTATGATTTAGGTAAGTTCTGAGACTTTGATTGTGGGGGTTTGACCTAGAAGGAGTATGAACATTTTAATTTCGAGGACAAAATTTTTCTAGGGGGTAGGATTGTAACACCAAGTTTTTCAAATGAGGATAATTTTGAACTTTTATAATTTTGATTAATCGATAATAAGATTTAACTCATGTTGTAATTTTTGATAAATTTTTTAATCAATTTAAAACTATTTAAAATATTGAATTGTGATTTTGATGGTTAACTAGTTAATGTCTAGTTTTGCTAAGCTTAGAGACTAACCATGGGGACCTAACCATGTGATTAGAATGACTATTTACAACTTTTTAGGCTAAGGGTATTTTCGTCATTTTGTGACTTTTGAATTATTTAGAATTTTGATTAATTGGTGAATTTTAGACTATTTTTAATAATAATATAATTAATGTATTATGATTTTGGTCATTTTTCATATTTTAATATTTTTGAAAAATTTTATATTTTTAATATTATTTTTATTGGATTTGTTTAGTCGGGTTTGAGTTTCGTCTCGTTTCGACTTGTATTTTGACCCGGGTAGCTTGAACGCTAGATGGGACCCAATATTAAGTTAAGCATGGCTCATAAGACCCAATATTAAGTTAGTTAATTAAACTAATTTTTATCATGTTAGACTGGTTAAGTTAGAGACTCAAAACTAGATCATTTTGACCCCAAACTTGAACCTAGTCTAGACTTAACCATATGAGACTAGAGAGGGGCAATTAGGACATTTCCCATTAGCCTAATGGACTCTTTATGGCTGCCACCTTTAGGAGAGAATGATTCATTTCATTCATTACAATCTTTCCTCTTTTATTTTCCTTTTGTTCTTTCCCAATTTTAGAGAGCCTTTCCATTGATTTGATCTCCAAATCAAATCATTCCTTCACCAAACCTTCCCTCAATCATTTCAATTCTCCAAGGGAAGGGTGCTACCAAGGATTGGAAGAGGAGTGAAAGGAGGAGTGTCCACTTTAAGGGATCTTCGTATCGGAGCCGTGTCCTAAAGGATTTCATTGGGATTCCACTCCCAATAGGTAAAACCTATCATCTAAATCGATTTCCTTTGCATATAAATTAGCTTTGAATCCGTAGGATCCATCCTCATGCATGTGTCCCATTTAGATTCAAATTTGAGGCCATTTGGAGCTCTCTTGAGGATTTTAGATATGTGTCTTGTGTCCTACTTGATAGATCCCAAATTAGGACACCCCATGTGTATGTATGTATGATAATAGTTTAAATAGATATTTAAATTCAGTTTTATGATGGTTAGAGAGTGGATTGATCTTGGTTACGATGGTTAGAATGAGTTTTATTTGGATACCTATGTTTGTATCCAAGTATCTTGGCCTATATGTGTTCTTTTGTCAAATCCGTCATAATTTTCATCCACGTTTTTATTAACCAAAGCAGCTTAGAAATGTCATAACTTTTAGCTTAGAACTCCGATTTATCTCCCCTTTTTTTAAAAGAACCGTATCGAAGTTAGCTTTCCAAATATATATTTTAGTAAGCCAAATTCCTTCTATAACTTTCTGTAGAATTATTTAAGTGTCAGTTGTACGAAAGACGAATGTGTTTCGGTATTTTCGCAATTTTGGGAGCTTCCGGACACGAAAATGCGATCCGTTTGAAGTTTCGGAAAGCTAACACGAAGGGCTACAAAATACTTTAATCCTAGAATTTAGTGAATGCCCAATTGATATAGTATTGGTTTTAAGTAGAAGAGTGACTATACGATATATGCATTTTGTGTAACCTATGAGCCTATGTAGTTTGTATATTAAATTAATATAGAGTATGTAATGCATGATATGTTAGATGAATAAAATAATATATATATATGATATATATTCTCTTTACATTAATGTATATATATGGTTGAATACAAGCATGTAGGAATGCAATTAATATAATGCATAAGAGCAATGCATGAATGAAAGAATGATATACAATGTATGCATGAAAGTATATAATGAATGCTAGATATGAATGCAAGATATATATGTAATGATAGATATGAATGCATAATGTATAAATATTGTAATACAATATATAATGATAACATGTATGGTAATGTAGAGTATATGATGCAAGCATGAATGAATAGAGGAAATATATGTATATAGGTAATATAGAATGTAATATATGAATGCAAGCATGCAAAATAATGTATTGTATCCATATATGATGTATTCAACTTAAAGATAATGTAATATATGAAAGGAATGAATGATAATATATAACATGATATGTAGGGTAATACAAGGTATGAAATAATATACATGATATGTATGTATGCATGTATACAAGGTAAGTATGTATGTATGTATTTTTAAAAACTGAGTTAACCTATAACCTTTTACACACATGCATTCATACACTCTTTGACATCATGTATCCCATGTCACATACACCTACCTATCACTAAATTTTAGAACATTAACACATATCCTTTCACACACATGCCAAACACACATATACTCACTTACTCTTTTACCTATCTATCTCTCTCTCTCTCTCAATATATATATATATATATATATATATATATATATATATATATATATATATATATATATATATATATATATATATATATATATATATATATGTATGTGCCTATATATATAGCTTTCCTATATATATCTATGTATATGAATATGTGAATGTGAATAATATATATACATTATATTACTAAGTTTGTGTGCCTTGTTAGCTTATGGTTTAGTTTTGTGCTTGGTTTAGCAAGTGACTTAGGCTATGAGTTAGTAGCTATCTTGGATACTTGATTTGCATATACTTAGTTTGTTTAGACCAAGAATAACTTGTTTGACCTAATTTAGACTTGTTAGACCTAGTTTCACCGTAGTTGACCTAGGTTTGACTTTCAGGGTTGACCAAGTTGACCAAGAGTTGACTTTGGTCTAGATTGACCTAGAATCATGTAGAATGCATAGTAGAACTTCATATTGCCATTTTGGACTTATTGTGACTTGTGCTGTTCTGATTAGGAGCCAGATACCTCTCCTCGGACAGTATATTTACTTTGGACATTCAGACACCAGGCGAGTACATTCTCTGATCATTTCATATCCTGCATTAGGAGTATATTTCCTGCTTAAGATTACTTTACATGATGCTGACACATT